>CATKHM010000329.1:0-21904 GCA_949751825.1 Blepharisma undulans
AATATTTATTTTGCCTTTGAATCCTTCCTTTTCTTCTTCGAATTCTTTTAAATCCTTACTGTTCTCAATCTTTTGATTGAGAATTTCATTAAGCTTGGTAATTTGAGAAGTGAGCAAACTAATTTCGCTATCTGCTTCTTCTTTTATTGCTGCCTTTCGATCTTCAATTTCATTTCAGCATTTTTTGTTCTGGATAAACAAACAACTTGAGAATATGATAGAGTGTTTTATCAAAGACAAATTTGAAAGTTATATAATAAATAGATTTGAAAAGATAGAAAGCACTCTAGATGAGCACAATAAAAATTTTGGTTTAATAGGCAATGAGTTGGCAAATGTAAAAGGTACCATTTCTAGGATAATTCATGCAAAAAACATCTTTGTGCTATTATAAGAATCTGAATTTGCTGGGATAATTGATTTTATTTTTTCAATCGCTTCTTCAGGGTGCAAACTCAAAAGTCCTAAAACTGGGTCTTGCTCTGATTTCAATACTTTTCAGATTGGGCAATTTTGGTGAGAAATTTGTTTAATTCAGCTGAATTAGTATCGATCTCTTTTATGAGCTCTTTTAAGCTATTTTCCGAGTCCAAAAGATGATTGCTAAAGGAAGCCAAAAGTTTTTTCTTTTGCTTTTGATAGCGCAAATCGATTTTTGAAAGAAATTTGAGGACTGCTTCTTTTGTACCTTCATAAGGCTCAATGAAAATTGATTCCATTGAGTGAACTCTATCAAACAACAATAAATGCTTTCTAGCATGATTTGCGCAGCTATAAGACATTGGAGAAGTGCATTGGCATGCATATTCGACGTCAGAGATGCAGCCAGATTCGAAACACTGTTTGTCTACCATATGCTTTTGTATTAAATTGTTAATATTAATTTTATAAATTCCAATAATGAGTTTCTAATGAGCATTGACTTATTTTGGAAATAGGTTAAATTAAGCATCACATCTATAATAATGCCAATTTATACTTTATATTTAAAACTTTTCATAAATACCATATTTACTAAAGTAAATATTCAAATTTTGCCAATTTCAGAATGCTAATTGTTTGTTTTATTCATAATTTTGTTAAAATAAAGCTTGAAATATTAAAAAGATAAAATATTTATGACATTAAATGCCACAGTTATACATAAGCAAAAAAATATAATAATTTGAAAAGAGTAAATATTTATTATATTTCACCAAACGAACTCTTAAAATTTGATTTATCTTCAAAAGTAATTTTATATTTAATGATTTTTATTACCTTTTTATTCAAGTATATGTTTGGGCATATTTTAAGGCGTCTTAAATAGCCAGCCATCATGGCTTCTATAAATGTTTAGTGGGCACTGCTTTAAAGAGAATTGCAAAAACAAGCTTTATGCAAAGTGTGATTGTGAAGGAAGCATCTTGCTATGCCAAGAGCATCTTCCTGAGCATGTCTTAAAGCCTTCCACAAATAGGCATCAATGCATACAGTTATATTTCAAGCCAGCAGCAGAAATCAAGCAGCCAATTATTGAAAAGCTGATAAAATTGAGAAAAGAAATTCAAATTTATAGGAAAGAAATGATTAATTCCGCAAATGAGGCTATTAGGAATTTTAAAACTGCAATTGGTAAGCATTTAGACCAAATCAATGAGGCTGCTAAAAAATGCTGTCAAATGATTGAAGGAATGGCTAATGAAGAAGAGTTTCTTGATGTTGCTACAGAAGATGACATGGAAAGTGTGCTTAAACTTGACGTTCAAAAAGCCAATATCAAAATGAGTGGATGGAATATAAATTGATGTCGTTTGGATTTTAAAGAAATAAATACAACTATAAGCAAAATTTTTGAAATTCCTTTTAATCCATTTAGCCCTTTTGGAGGAGTAGTAGAAGATGAAATAGAGTCAAATGAATTGTCATTTTTTAGGCATGACACCTCAAATTTTTCTACTATAAATTTAGATAGTTTTCAAGTTTCATCTACAACCACACTGGCAACTCAAGAAACAATTCATGGATACACTTCAGTTTGCTTACTTCCAGATAAATCATATTTTCATTGCTGTAATCCAAACACAAGCTCAGGACTGGCTTTTACCATAGACAAGAATAAAAATGTAAAACAATTGCAGAAATCAAAAGTAAACTCTCATCTTGATGCTATTTTTTATAAAAACTTCATATACTTGTTAGGGGGAAAGAATAAACTGGCAGAAAGATATGATTTAAAACAAAATACTTGACAAAGTTTGGCTGCACTACCTCAAGATTTGAATTATAATTACAGTTACAGCACATTATTTGAAAATTTAATTCTTATAGCCGGATATTATATTCAAAAAGTTATATATTACAACATTGCTCAAAACAATTACAAAGACATTCCTAATTTGATGCTTAATAATAGCTGTAATAAATTACTATTGAAAGGGAACAATAGAATTTATTTATTTGAAAAAGGGAAGAGGATATTTGAAAGCGCTGAAAATGATGTTTCAAATTGGGCACACATAGGAAGTAATAATCTTCCTGGTAATTATCATCTTTATTCAACAGTTATTAGATATAAGAACATCCTTTATTTTGTTGCAGAATATAACCAACTGTGGAAGTTTGATTTAGCTTCAAAGCAAACATCTAAAGTAAAAGATATCTAAAATAAAATTCGAATAAAATCTTGTCCTTTGAATTCTTGCTATTAAAAATTATAATAGAAACTTCATCTTTTATTAATTTTATATCAGTTTGTAGATTTTAAATGTAGGCAAAATTATTATTAATCAATGATTTATTGCTTTCATTATTTTTGATATATTGAAAATATACCCTCTTCGCATTAAAGGAACATTGTTTATATTTGCCTATAAAATATCTAGAAATAGTCAATGATAATTTCAATTAACAGTTAGTGCATTATAAATATAAATATTTCACAAAAATAAAATTTTTTCTTAAAATTCATCAAAAAAAATTAAAACCCTGATCATAAAAGTCAAAACTAATAAGAAATAATTAAAGAATTTGAAGATTAAGCTATTAATTATATATTTAAGCCATTTTTATTCAATATTAGCCTTAAACTAAATATAAATTTCGATTCTATAAAAATGGCCAGAGGATGCTTCAAAGAAGGGTGCACAAATAAACCTGAATTAAAGTGTGAGTGTGAAGGTGTTGTCTTATTTTGCAGAGATCATGAATCTGAACATCAAGAAAAGACAGCATCTAAAAGGCATAAATTCTTAAATTGCTACATCAAGCCAGCAAAAGAAATCAAGAAGCCAATTATTGATAAGCTAATTGTGCTTCAAAAAAGTATTCTAGATTATAAAAAAGATGCGATTCTCAAAGCAAATGAAATCATTCAATATTTTAAAAATCAGCTTGGGAAACACCTAGATCAAGTTGATGAGGCTGGGAGCAGATGTGCTAAATTGATTAATATTCTACGTTTTGAAGAAGTTCTTGATGATTATTCTAAATGCGATATGGAAAGCGTAATTAGAGGAGATGTTTTAGATGTTCAGCACAAAATGGATAAATGAGGTGTAGAAGAGTGCCAACTAGACTACAGTCAAATGGAAGAAGCAGTTAGAAAAATTTATGAGACTCCATTTGACCCTTTTATAAATAATTGAGAAGAAATTGAGTCAAATGAAGTGTCTTATTTCAAATATGACTCCAGAGATTTTGTGACTATAAATTTGGATACCTTCAAGATTTCTTCAACTTCAACTCTTCCAACTGAAGATGCAGATTATAAATCAGTCATAAGCTGTATGCTTCCTGATAAGTCTTATTTTTATTGCTGTAACTCAAATTCTGGTTCAGGTCTCACATTTATAATTGATAAACATAAAAATATCTCACAACTGCAAGACTCAACTGGAAGTTATAATGTTAATGCCGTCTTTTATAAAGATTTTATTTATTTAATTGGAGGATCAAGCAGTTTGGCTGAAAAGTATGATATTAATCAAGATAAGTGAGAAAGCATAACTCGATGGGAGAATAAAAATTGAAATTTTAGTATTTGTTGCAATGTTCTATATAGAGATTTAATACTAATTGCAAGCCAAGTTAATCAACAATTAGTTAGTTATAGCATAACTGAAGATACCTATCAGGAAGTTCCTAATTTGACATTGCAAGCTAAGTTTCATAAATTTATGCTAAGAGGAAATAATAAAGTCTATGTATTTGAGGAATTTGGAAGGATTTTCGAAAGTTCTGAAAATAATATTTCAAAATGGAATCCAATTGGAACAAACACAATTCCAAATAATTACAGCCAATTAAGTGCTGTCCGCTATAAAGATTTCATTTATTTTGCTCGGCAATATGGTGATCTCTGGAAATTTGATCTTACTTCAAATGAGGTATCTCGTGAAAAAGTTGCCTAAATAAGAAATTAAATCTTAAATAAAGCTGTATCATATAAATTTTAAATATGGTATCTATATAATTCTATAAATATGTTTAGCGGGAGATGCTTCATAAATGGCTGCAAGAGCAAGCTTTTTGGAAAGTGTGAATGTGAAGGAACAGTCTTATTTTGCAAAGAGCATGCTTTGGAGCATGTAGTGAAGCCAAGTTCTATCCGTCATCAGTGTTTAAGATTTTGCTTTAAACCAGCTGAGGAAATTAAGCAGCCACTTACAAATAAACTAAAAGAGCTCAAAAAGGATATTAAAAATTATAAACTTGAAGCAATCATCAATGCAAATAAAATTATCAAGAATTTTAAAAGTGAACCGGGAAAATATATAAATCAAATCAAAGAAGTTGAAGTGAAATGCAATAAAATCCTGGAAATTTTATACAGCGGAGAAGAGGTTCTTGGTGTTGCCACTGAAGATGACATGGAAAATATTCTAAAACTAAACTCTTCAGAAATTCAACAAAAATTGGGCGGGTGAGGCTTAAATGAATGCTGATTGGATTATAGAGATATGAATTCAGCAATTAAAAACACATATAAATTTCCATTTAAGATTTCTTATGCAAAAGCTGTTGATGATGAAATTGAGTCAAATGAGCTTTCATTTTTCAAGCATTGCACATCTGATTTTGTTACGATAAACTTGGATAGCTTTCAAACATCGTCGATTGCCACTCTTCCAACTCAAGAATCAATCCATGGAGGTGCTAGATGCTGCTTACTTCCTGACAAAACCTATGTTTATTGTTGCAATCGTATTTCCAATACAGGTCTCACATTTACGATTGACAAAAATAAAAATATTATAAATCTTCAGAAATCAAAAGTGAATTATTATGTTGATCCTATTTTTTACAATAATTTTATCTGTTTAATAGGAGGAAATTCTAATCTAGCTGAAAGATATGATATTACCCGAAATGTATGAAAAAGCTTGGCTCCTCTGCCCACAGGCATGAGTTTTAATCATAGTTATAATGGACTTTATAAAGATTTAATACTTATAACCAGTTCAGCTATACAAAAAGTAATAATTTACAGCATAGCTCAAAATGATTATCGAGAAGTTCCTGATTTGGTATTAAATGCTTTTTGGAAATTTTTTTTGAGAGGGAACAATAGGATTTATTTGATTGAGAAAGGGCTGAGGATATTCGAAAGCGCCGAAAATAATGTTTTGAGTTGGACTCAAATAGGAACTAATAGCATTCCAGGGGAAGTTAATTATTCGAGTATTGTTCGCTATAGAGGGCTCTCTTTACTTTGCGCATTATCCTAATCAGATATGGAAATTTGATCTTTCTTCGAAGCAAGTATCTCAAGTAGCAAATTTCTAAATAATATTTTAGCATTCAGTAGAGCTCTAATTTTAAAATACGATTCTCTTGCAGATAATTAATGATAACAAAAATTAAAATAAATGCAGTGATCAATGAAATTAGGAAATAGATGCAATTATGCTATGAGTATAATTTTTATTTTTAAGTTAGCATTGCTAGTTTCATAATATGTTTAATTTCAACATATGAAAAGAAAACCAGTAATACCAAGATAATAAATTTAGTCTGTGAGTAATAAATTAATATTGATTAAGCTTATTGCATTTTATATTGAATCCCTTATAATAAATATGATGAAGCTGAATATAAAAGAATCAGAAGATGGTCACAGCAACAATTTATATAACATTGCAGGCATAGCTGATAGCAATGATATAAAAATACATAGCTTGGATTTGGAAACGATAATTGAAAAAGTAACAGAGATCAAACTTCCCAATAATTACTCAAGCACTCCACGCATAATTCATCTGCCAAATAATGAGGTTATTTGCTTTGGAACTTTCTCTACATGAAATAAGGGTTTTGCATACATTATTGATTGCTTAACAATGAAAATACGAAAAAGCATAAAGCTGCATAAAGAAATCTCTAAAATAGCTGCGATTTCGTATTGGAAGAATTCAATTTATATTTTTGGTGGAGATGAATTAACTGCATATCTTTGAAAATATGATTTAGCTTCTGGTAAAAATGCTACATTGGCTCCTACTATAATTGGATTTAATCTTATATACGGTAATACTTGTTTTGAAGAAAAAATATTGATTGGATCTACCAATTGAATCATAGGCATATATGATTTTTTCACAAATAGCTATTCAAAAGTTAAAATATCTGACAATTATGGAGATTATTTATTAGTTTCAGGAGCAACGAATGCTTATTATATAGAGGCACATGGCGACATTTTCGAAAGTGAATTTAAGAATCCTTATATTTGGCATAAAATAGGAATTTCAAGACTAGAAAATGCATGAAATAATTTGTCATGAACGAAACATGCTAATATCATATTTATAAGAGAGGGTAGATTCAAAAATTGTGAGATAGAGCCAGATAAGGATTATTTTGCATTTAGTTTAGTGGATAAAAGCTTTGAAAAGAAAAAGATTTCTGACAGCAAGTGTCACATATTTTAAAAATATTTTAATATAAATTTTGCAGTGTTCAGCTGATCTCTCTTCTCTCTTTATCATTCCATTTATAACAAACATGCAGATCTCTTCTTTAATAAAAATTTAAATCAGTTATAAATATGATTATTAGGCATAAACACAAAATATATTAAAATATTTAATTAAAAATTGAGAACTAAATTATTCATTATCATAGCTGGCCTCCAATTATTTTTAAATTATTAATACTTTTGACTGCCATGACACTCCTCTTAAATGAATCAAGGCAAATTAAGTTTGAGTTATTGGAGATTTGATAATGAAGCTATTGCTTTATCATGCTTATTCTTATCTTGAAATAAAGCATATTAATACAACATTAAGATTGATATCGTGCATAAATGCTATTTACTATTTTTTCTGATTTGAACTTTAGTAATAATGGCATAAAGAAAATTTAGCTTTTCGACAAAATTTTCTTGCAGCAAGACATCCAATTATAAATTTTATAAAACGATTAAAACTTTGCGAGTTAGAATTACCTAGTTTTTATTAGAAAATAAAAAATGCAGAAATGCTCAATCATCACATTTAAGTATAATCTTTTGGAGGTCTTAATAAAATGATCTAAAGGATAAAATTTTCTTGAGCTGCAAAGATCCGATCTAGAAATCAATATATTGGATAAAATTATCCTTTTTGAAAATGTTTAAAGCCTCAATTTACGATAAAGTACCAAATATGTGAGGGCTTTGAGGAATGAATTGTTAAAATACTATAATTATAAATTTTAATTAAACGAGCATCAGTCTAACTTGATATTAAGAATCTGAGGAGTCTAAATCACTTAATGTTTTTTGTTTTTTTTCTTCTTTGGGCTTTTTGTTTACATGAAGCACAGACTTCTTTTTCAATATGGCAACTCCGTTTATCCCTTCATCCCAAAATATTCCTGGCTTAGGAATAGTTGATAATGGTTTTACTTTTGAGAATAATTCTCGATTAGTAGACAAGTCCTCCATTTTACTAAAAATGATATATAAATAGAAAAATGAGATAATATTGAGAAGTTAATGCAATTAAGTTAAAAATTCGCTGCATATTATTTGCAATTTGATTTCAAGGACAAAATTTATCTGTTAAAATTCGCATTAAAATTATTAAAATTTATCAAAGTTGAAATTTTTCAAAGGAGTTACTAGCACAACTCATATTTTATTTTATAGCAATCGTTTTTTCAATTCTTTCTTATCATCTTTATTCTTCTTTGCAGATGATACAGTGACAATAATGTTCCCAATAATAACGATAAATCCTCCAATTCAAGTATATATCGAAGGAATGCCTTGCACTCCAGCACATCATCCAATGAATGATCCTATAACTGGTTGAAAATTCATAAATACAGATATCACCAATGCAGGAATGTGCTTAATAAGATATGTAAAAGCAGCATTTCCCAATGCCCCCGGAATTAAGCCCAAATATACAGCCATAATCCAATCATCAGTATAAATTCATTGAATTCCTGCTATTAGCTTATCACCAGCAATAACAGCACAAATATAAGATATGATCGCTGCCTGCAAGTTCATGATAGCAAGGTAAGTTCATAACGGAGCACCACTTGTCATGACTGTCTTGTTAATCAAAATATAAATCGCTAATGCTATTGCGCAGCCAAAAGCTATAGAATCTCCATATCAGCTTGAACCCTCACTTTCTTTGCTTCCAAAAATGCATAATGAAAGACCCAAAAAGCCAACAAAAACCCCTAAAATTTCATAAAATGAAATTTTTTTGCATTGGAAGAAGAAAATAGCTACAATGACTAAGGGACTTGAAGATAAAAATAATAAAGAATGAGAGACTGAGGTCAGATTTAAACTCACACATCAGAGGCAAAATAAGGCAGCAAGGCAAATTGCTGATATGTTGGAAATTTCCCAAAATCTAAATATCATTTGTTTTGATTGTTGTCAATTTTTGAGGCATTCAAAGAAGCCAGGGATAAATTGAAAAAAAGCTGTTAGCTGTAAACGTCAGCAAGACTTCATGTAAGGAGAAACTGATGTTATTTTTTCAAATGCTGTAGCTGCTGATGCTCCAGCAGCAATTGCCAAAAATAGAGTAGTGTAATAAACAACTTCTCTTATTGGCATTTATTTATATATATGCTGATTTTAATTTTTATAAATATTTCTAAGAAGCCTTTCCATGAAATTTGGCTTTAAAAATTATTTTGCATAAGTCACATAAAAAATTTAATTGAGTCGAAATTGCTGGAGGGACAAGACTTAAATTCTTTTAATCGAGTCTTGATTTTTATCATTGAGTAACCCTATTTGCTTTATTTTAATCTCCCAAAATTAGCTCTGAGTCCATTTCCATAATAAATAAAATTTTTCATCTTAATTCGAAATTTCACGATTATCTGAATTTATTCCCCATGACGCAGTTTATGCTATCAGAAGCATTCTTTAAGTAAATAAAATATATTTTTATGATTATATTTTTTACAGCTAATTCTCACTCTTCATAGTCTTGATAAAACATGCCTGCAATCATTATCACTAATAAATTCGGCGAGAACTTTTAAACGCTTTTTGATCCATTTGACAAGAAAATTTTCTCACGCCAACAGTCTAAAAATTTTATTCATCTTTTAATAATGCAAAAATTAATTATTCAATTTTCTTTTCAAAGGATAAATTTTATACATATACTCACATATGTTTGCCAATTTTAAAATTCCTTATAATAATGGTCCAAATAATGGCTAGCCTTCTTCTCTTTGCTTTTCTAGCATCTGCCTCAAAAGACCCTCCATTAATTTCCAAAACCCCTCAAGCAAGCTTTTTATTTAATGTAACCACCCTTTTTCAAGAAAATTTCCTCCCTTTTGAGTCTCAAAATACCTTGCCTTCATCAAGCCTTGAAAATTTTCAAAACCCCTCCAGAAGTCTTACCACATCCTGCACAGATGGCCAAAATTTATGTAAAACCTGCAATGATGCCAATACTCTTTGTATCATTTGCCAAGATCCTAATCAACTTCCAAATGCCCAAGGAGGCTGTTCTGCTGCTGTTTTATCCTCTTGCGGCACTCTCACATCCTCATATTCATGTTCTGACTGTTCATCTAACTACTATACAGATTGCATGGAACCTTGCAGTATCAGCACTATTTTACCCAGTTGTTCTTCTTACTCTGGTCCAGGGCTTTGTACAACCTGCAACTTGGGGTTTCGCAGAAATGCGAATAATCAATGTGTGCCTTGCCAATCTGGATGTGTGGTCTGTGAAGATGCCAATAATTATAAAAGCTGTGCCACTGGATATTTTTTGGATAATGGCGGTTGCTCTGCATGCATAGCTAACTGTGATTCCTGCTATACTTCTTCAAGCTGCAATACATGTGCAGCAGGTTTTAGTTTGGATGTATCTAGCGTTGCTTGTGTTGTGACGCCGATACCAAACTGCATGATGTTTAGTAGCCAATCCAATACTTGTATTGTTTGTCTATTAAGTGCTTGAATAGATTATACTACTTCTATATGCACAAAATGCAGTGATTCTATCCCAAATTGCGATTTATGTTCAGATTCTACCACATGCATGCTTTGCTTACCAGGCTACTACTATGATCCAACTGATCCATCAAAATGTCTGCCATGCAATGGGGTAATTTCAAACTGTCTCGCTTGTAGTGTTTGGGCTGGAACTTCAGCTTGCACTAAATGCGATGAAAACTTTTTACTTAAGAGCGATTATACTTGCATACCTGATACTGTTAGCAATTGCCTAGTTGCTACTTCGTCAACAACGTGTGGATTATGTAAAGATAACTACACTGTAGATAGTAGTGACAATACATGCAAAAGTTGTAATTTTTTTATGGAAGGTTGTATGACTTGTTCTAATGTAAATACCTGTACGCAGTGCAAAGCTGGATATGTTTTTAAAGACTCTAGCACTTGTATTTTATCCCCATTTCAGCATTGTGATAAAGTTTCAGATGGGGCAACTTGTCTAGTCTGCTCAAGTGGCTATAAATACACCTGCGCTTTTTCAGGTATTTCATCAGTTCCTAACTGCAAACGTGCTTATTCTCATGGCGGATTCTGTATGGAATGCAATAAAAACTATTATATAGATACTGATGGCACGTGTGCATCTACTACAGAAAATTGTGATATAAGTAATCCAAATGATGGGAGCAAATGCGATAAATGCAATAATAATTATTATGAAGACGTTGTAAAATGTTCAGATAAGATGTCAGGCTGTTCGATTTGTCCAAATATAAAGGTCTGCAATCAATGCAGTAATGATGGGGATTACTTTGATGGATCTCAATGCCGTAGATCATGTCCTATTGGACAGTATGGAACGTCTCCCAACTGTCAATCTTGTTCAAGCATTCAAAATTGTGATAAATGCAATGATGCTGCCACTTGTTTGGAATGCGCTTCAACTTATATATTTGATGAAAATAATAACTGTATTTCTGGAAGCATTGCAAATTGCAAATCTGTCATGAATGCTTCTCCAACTATATGCAATAAATGCAATGACAAATATATATGGGATGGAGCAGAGTGTATTCAATGTGGCCAATTAATTGCAAATTGTTGGGAATGCTCAAGTACTACTGTTTGTACAGTATGCCGTGATAATTATTTCTGGGATGGTACGAAATGTGATTCGTGCTCTTTAGGCTGCTTAAAGTGCTCTGATAAATCAACATGTATAGCATGTGAGTCATGATATAGATTAGACCCTGATTCTGCAGGTGTTTGTATTTCTTCTTCAATGAGTGACTGTGATGAATATACTGATTCAACCCATTGTAAAACTCCTGCAGTTGGATTTGCTACTACCTGTGTCGCTTGTGGACCAGCGATGAATAGTTGTGAATGCTCTAATTATCATGGGCAATTTTGCATGAAATGCAAAACAGGATATAGCGTTGGTAAGGATGGTAAATGCGAATGTGGGGTTTCTAATTGTAAAACCTGCAATGCTGATGATGGAAGCATTTGTGATGAATGTCAAAATGATAAACCATATATACGTTCAAATGACAAAAAATCATGTTTTCTCTGCAATAAAATGTGTGACACTTGCTCAGGTCCTGGAGATGGCGAGTGTATAACTTGCAAACCTAATGGGCAATTAAATATTCAGCCACCTTCCTCTACATTAGGAACTTGCGTGTGCAATACCAGATACATTTGGGATGACACAAGCAATTCTTGCCTCGCTTGTGGTGACTTATGTGAAACTTGCTTATCCACTGGCTCTTCAAACTGTTTAACCTGTAAATCAAACAGCACAAAAGATTCTATTACAGCTAACATAGTAGGTGAATGCAAATGCAATGATAAATTTTATTTCGATAGCATAGATAGTTCTTGCAAAGCCTGCAATCCCAGCTGCTCAACTTGTGAGAACCATGATTATAATTGTTTGAGCTGTATAGATCCAACTCATAGTTCAGCTGCACCAGAATGCGCTTGCCCAGCTATGGGATCACTCCAAGGATCTAATTGCGTTTGTGATACTGGATTTTTCTTTAGTTCAGATGTAGTTTGTAGTGCTTGCAATACCAATTGCCATACATGCGCTGCAAGTGCTGAAAATTGTTTAAGCTGTTTGGATGCAGTTCATATGTCTCCAGACCCAGACTGTTCTTGTCCAACGAATGGATTACTGATAGAGACTAATTGTGTTTGCAATGCCCGTTATTATTTTATTTCAAATACTGTCTGTTCTCCTTGCGATGCCAAATGTGCTTCATGCCAAACAAGCTCTGCAAATTGTGGAATATGTATTGACACTATTCACATGACTTCTCCCCCAGATTGCACTTGTCCAACTAATGCATCCCTGCAAGGAAATGATTGTATTTGTAACCCTGGCTTTTATTTCAGTTCAGACACTGTTTGCTCTGCTTGCGATCTAGCCTGTGAAACTTGTTCCAGCTTTGGCGCTGATAAATGCGACACTTGCAAGTCTCCAATGGTTAAGTCCTCTTCTGGCCCAAGCACTTGTGTATGTCCTTCAGGCGCTTTCTTGGATGCATCTACTAATTCATGCCAAAATTGTGAAATAAATTGCCATACATGTGAAACTACAAAATCAAATTGTCTGCAATGTATCGATCCTACTCATATGACTGCACATCCAGAATGCGCATGTCCTACCCACTCATCTTTAGTTGGCACCTTATGCACTCCTGATACCGGATACTGGTTTGATAATTCAGAATCAATTGCTGAATGCAATCCAATATGTTCTACATGTTCTGGATCTTCTACAACGTGCCTCTCATGCAAAGATTCAGTTCATTCACTTGTAATTCCTTCCTGCAATTGCCCAACCAATTCGCAGTTTATATCTGGATCATGCGTTTCTGATGATGGTTTTTATTTCAGCTCAAATCAGATCACTTCTCCTTGTATTGCGCCTTGTAAGTTTTGTTCTTCTGCTACATATTGCACCAGTTGTACTGGTATTTATAATAATGCTGAGTCAGGAACTTGCAATCATTGTGCACATCCAAATACAGTCTATGATGAAAATACCTTTGACTGTGTTTGCTCAAATGGTTATTCTGGAATACCTGGATCTTGCTATACATGTATTGATAATTGTTCTGTATGTCTTGATTCAAGTACCTGTCAACAGTGTAAAGCTGGATATTATTATGATAGCAATGCATGTAAAATTTGTCAAGCTCCTTGCAAAGAATGTTCTGATGAAATTACATGCCTTACGTGCCTGGATCCAGCTATGACAATTAGTTCAGCAGGCATATGCAATTGCAACGACGAAAATGCAAGCTTTGATTTGACAACAAATCTTTGCAAGTGTAACGATTTTTACTATTCAAACCTTGGGTCTTGCACAAATTGCCCAGGGCTCTGCAAAAGGTGCTCGTCAAATAATTTATGCACCTCCTGCACAGATAATGCATCTCTTACTATTAATTTATGCTCTTGCACCAGCGGTTATGGAAAATCCCAAAATTCATGCATTCCTTGCAAAACTGGATGCTTAGTCTGCACAAATGCAATTGACACCTGCAATGCTTGTGTGGCCCATGCTTCTCCAAATTCAGATGGAACCTGCACTGTTTGGCTGGATTTTATTGAAAAAATACCAAATGTATTGCTTCCTGCAATAGTTTATGCACTGCTTGTAGCGAAGATGATGGCAATATTTGCTCAGCTTGTATAGCAACAGCAGAATTGTCAAAGACAAAGTGCAGTTGTACAGCATTTTCTGCTTATAATTTATCTACAGGATTATGCGTTTGTAATAGTGGATATACAATGATAAAAAATAAATGTGTAGTATGCAAAAATTATTTGGCTTTGACAGATGTGACTGATGGCTACTATGATGCCTATTTTTCCACAATTACTGTTACTTTTGGGGTAGGTATAGACACATCAGTAAGTGCAGCATGTACAAATACAATTGACTGACAAAGTCTAGGAAAATTAGGAACTGGAGCCAGTTGTTCATGGGCAGGATCTAATAAGCTAAAAATCACACTTGGAAAAAGCTTTACTATAAGACTAGAAACTTTGTATTTACTAGGGACTAATATAGTAAAAGCAGCAGGCACTTGTAATCTAAATTATACGCAACTCACTGTGAATTTAAGGCAAACTGTAGACTATACCCCATCTGCCATTATTTCTGGACCAACAACCTATTCATTGGACTGTGGAAATTCAGCGCTTATATATTCAGGCTCAAAATCGACTGGAAACTTTAATAATCCTTTTTCTTATACCTGATCAGCTACAAGTTCTCCAAGCAATTCGGGCGTTACTTCATATATTGCAACTCAAACATCATCTTCTGTTACAATTGCAAAATCACTTTTTACCACCAATACTGATTTTTCCTTGGTGGTGGCACTTAAAGTAGCTAACGTCTTTGGTGGGACAAATTCAGTGTCGATAACTACAACTATTAAAGCAGCTCCATATCTCCAAGTCTTATTTGATTCAGGGACCTTTGACACTATGAAATCTTCAGATACAAGGACATATAAAGCTTATATCGGTGAATACTGTGATTCTAGTGTATCATCAGTGGCTTGGGCTTGGAGCTATGTTGCTTTATCTGAAACTCCTAAAATTGATTCATCATCGATTCTTACTGCGTCTCAGCAGCAAAACAAACTTCTCATAAAATCAAATAAGCTTCCAAGTGGATATACTTATCAATTTAACGCAACTGCTGTCAGCAAAAGCTCAATAGGACCATCTGTATCGGGTTATTCTTTACTGAATATCACAGTAATTGCATCTCCACTAAAAATTAAGCTATCAAAATCCAATAGTATGGTCGCTTCCTTGGATGGTTTTTCAATAAATGGAGATGGCTCTTATGATCCTGATAATTCTTCTGCTATTTTAAGCTATCAATGATCTTGCTTGTACTCATTAAATTTATCTGCTTGTTTAGGAACTGACAATAAAGACTTGATATCTTCAGTTAATACTTCCGCTCTTTCTATTCCTTCAGGAAAAATGATACCGGGAGCTTGCTATGATATAAATTTATTGATAAAATCAGGAGATAAAAACGCCTCAGCAACTATCACTGTGCAAGTTTCGACCTCAAAAGTAGCTTCATCTTCATCAATCCAAATTCCTTATACAAATGATAAAGCATCTGCTGGAGGCTATTATATAGTTTCTCCTTCAGTGACTATATCACCTGGTTCGACTATAAAATGGACATGTGATAATTCCTCTATAATAATTTCTACTGATAATTTATCTGTTATTTCTATCCCTCCAGGAACTTTTGCAGAAGGGAATTCTTATAAATTCAATTTTATAGTGACTGAGTCTGGAGGCAATAGGATATCATCATCTATTATTGTTGACACAAATAAAGGTGCTATTTGTGATGGAATCTTAGAAATTTCCCCTTCAAGCGGAACTGCTCTTAATACTTTGTTCACAATATCAATTAATGAGTGCTATGATCAAGATGGGGAAGATTATCCACTTGCTTATCAATACGATGACATTTGGAGTAGCATTGATTATGTGCTAGGAATTTCAAAAGACAGCTCTGTATCCACACATTTATTTGCAAATACTAATTTGATGACTATAAGGGTGTGCGATCAACTCTCAAGTTGCTCAAGCTATTCAAGCAGCATTATGGTAAACAGTGCACGATTTTTAACACAAAATGACTACACAAGCTTGTATGCCTCGCAAACTTTGGATCCTGACAATATTCCAGCAGAAATATCATTGATAGCTTCCTCAGTAGCAATTGAAAATAGTCTTTTTTCGCAAATGTGGAGTGACTTAAAATCATATGCTTCTTCCCAAACTACTATTTCAACAGCTTTATATAAGAGTTTCTGTGCAGCTGTTTTTGCACTTTCAAGCCAAACAGGATGCATGACTGCTAGTCTATATATGGATTTCATGAATTGGCTTATCGAGATCCTAAATACACACTTAATTCCTATTAATACAGATGCAGAAAACATTTTGAATATCGTCATATCATTTACAGAAGGGTACTTAGAATTTGCTAATAAAAATGCTAATCAAGCAATGCCATATGAGTCTTATTTGCTGAATTCTGACAAGCTACTATCAATTTTTATGGTTTATATTACAATTGATGATCTGCCTGGCCAAAACTCACTACCTAAATCTGAGTCAGCATCAAATATTCAACTGAATAAGATCAGAGATTTTCCAATCAATGTAAATGGCACAAATCATAGTTTTGGCATTATAGATGTCATATTCCCATCAGCCTTTCCATTAGATGATACTTATATAATGAATTGCAAGGCAAACGTTTTTAATATGCCTGATGACTATTCGCCTTGGTTTTCTCTAGGGTATTCAGTTAGTGGCAGCTATCAAAATTACCAATACACCAATTCAAGCGATCAGTGTCAAACTTTTAGCGATGATCGATATCCAGTGACTATCACTCTGCCTTATTATAAAAATGCTTCTCACGGCCTTTCTTGCTATTATTACAATAACGAAACCTACAAATGGGAAATCAATGGTTGCATGATTTTAAATCAAAGTTCAAGTACGATTACAGTCAATGTCACTCATTTCTCGTTATTCAAGATTTCTGAATCTGAAGTTGTCCCTTATATCCCTTCTGCTGATGCTTCATCATGTGAAAGTAATTTTGCTCCAATAATCATTATGATAGCCGGATTTTTGATAGGATTACTTCTAATGGCAACTTCAATTATAATTGATAAGCAGCAAGCAAAACTTATAGAAATAAAGAAAAAAAGAAATAAATCTGAACTCGGACTTGAACGCAATGCTAATGATGATTCACCTTCGAAACTGAATGAAATTGAATTTTTTGATACAACAAAAAATGATGAGTGACGCATGGAACTTGTAGACCATTCAAAGTTTGAGCAGAAAAATAATTCCAAAAATTATATCCAGACAAGAGCCAGAAATGGTACAGAGAAAAACTTACCTGAAGAGAATGAGCAGAACACTTCCAGAACTCCTAATATCGTACTAAATCCTAAAGAAATCGAGTATGAGCTCTTACACATGCATAGAGGTAAAGGAAGCATGCGATTGCTATTGGAAGGGCATTTGACATTTGGGCTCATTTATTATAGAAGAGATTTACCAAGATGGAGACGAGTTTATATTTTATTCACAATTATTATCTTTGAATTATTATTAGAAGGCTGCTTAATTTCATTATTTGAAGATACCGATAAAGGCAAAAAAATGTCAATTCAAACACTTTTTGAAAACTACGAAGGTAACTTTCTTGGTTATACAGCTCTAGCTGTTTTGATTGCTTGTCATTTAGAAGTTTTCTTGATTTCTTACTTGGATGCTAAAAGAAGAAAATCAATTACAATTTTGGCTTCACTCATCGGAATTGCCGTTCTTTCTGGGTCAATTATTGGAGTTTTAATTCTTAATCTCCATTTTTGTTTCAATTGGAGTGGATATTGGGCAGTAAGCTTCTTGTGGGGAATTATTATGGAAATTTTTGTAATCCAGGTTTTATATATGCTTTGCAGATATGTTTTTATAATGATCAAGTCAAAAGGAGATGCAAGAATATCAAATAAAGTAATACTTTAATTATAATCATTTTATAAGTTTATATCATTACTACTTTAATATGGCGATGCTTTTAAAGTGCTCAGAATCAATTGAAATCGCTGGATCATTAGACAATCTGAGGCAGTTAAGGACTAAAACGTCAGAAATTCTGAGTAAGGCCAATAATGACACAAAAACAGAACAAGATTTCAGAAACACTTGTATACTACACGAAAATCATTTTTCTGAGATCTTGCTTGACCAAGCCTACCAAGAATTTGTCAATTCTTATATTAAACTCACTTCTCTTTATCTTTTATGTGAAATCGATGAAAAGACCAATTTATTTATTTATGATACTGAAAATCAAAGAGAAGAAATAAAAGTTATAGAAACTCCAGAAATTTTAGATCATACAACATGTATTACTCAATTACCAAATGGTGAAATTTTCTGTTTTGGCAATGGAGAACAGTCTGGAATTGCATTAATAATTTATAGAGACTATAAAATTCAAATGCTGCCATCTGGAACACCTTGTTGTCAATCATCAGCTATTACCACTTGAATTGAATACAAATATCCTGCAATATTTTGAAAATATTAGAAATTATTGCATAATATTTAAATTAAATAGTGTATGTATTTCAAAGGAAATGTTTATTGCTTTGGAGGATGATATGAAGATAGTCCTTTGGCATTGTCCAGCAGATTTGATTTGATAGAAAATAGATGAGCTGCATTGACTCCAATGCCAGAAGCCGATTGAATAATCAACAGTGTGCCACTGAATCGAAATATTTTGATTTCTGCTGGATATGAAAATTGAAATCTTTTGTTGTATTCAATTGAGACTGACTCCTTTTCGACTATTTCATATGAATTTGAAGAGAGAAAAAGAAAAATTCTTATTAGTGCAGAAGAAAAGCTATATTTAATTGAATGTGAAAATGGGGGAATTTATGAAAGCGAAGTTGAAAATGAATATTCTTGGAAAATTATAGCAAAGTCGATAATTGTTTTTGATCCAAATCAAGTGTATTGTTCGTATAATAAAGGAGGAATATATATGTCATTTATTGGTAATAATAATGCCAGGGAGTATTACAAATTTGATTTGACCCAAAAATTAACTATTGAAATTGCTTACCACGATAATAATATCGCTTTAAGAAGACTAGATAGTAATCTCGATGTAATAGAGTGCAATGGGGAAAATTTTAGATCCAATCTTGATTATGCAGCATCGTATATCAAAAGAGGGCATGCTTTTTGAAATTTAGGCATGATAATTCAAGAAATCGAATCTTATGACAAACAAATCAAGCAAGATCCTAATAATGAAAATATTTTTCTTAAAAAGGGAAATGCTCTTCGTATTTTAGGTAGAAATAGTGATGCGATTGAGTGCTATAATGAAACAATTAAACTTAAATCTGACTTTGCTGATGCTTACACATATAAAGCATATTCTCTGCTTGAATTAGATAAAAATCTTGAGGCAATTGAGTCATGTGATGAAGCAGTCAAATTAAATCCTGAATGGGAGGAGCCATACTTTGTAAAAGGTAATGCGTTGCATAATTTAGGTCAAAAAAATGAAGCAGTAACATTCTATAATAAAGCAATTGAACTTATGCCTTATCGTGCCTACTATTACATTAAAAAAGGCATTTCTCTATATGAATTAGATAGGAAGCTTGATGCATTAAAGTGTTGTTGTGAGGCAATCCAATGACATTCAAATGATCCCCAATATTTTTGTTATCGAGCTGGGGTGCTCAATGATTTAGAGAGAGATACTGAAGCAATGCAGGATTTGAATAGAGCATATGATATAATCACGCAAAATGATCAATATGATTCTTCTACAGAGGGTTATAATTTTTCAAAAGAAAAACTAATTCAAAAGCGTACTAAATTAATCAAGGCACTTATAACATTGCAAGAAAGTGCCATTGAATTTAAAGAAAAACTTCAAGAACTTAAAGACGGAAACCAAAATTATACAGAAACACTCAAAGAAATTGAGAAAAATGAGACAGTAGCTAAAGTGAAGCATTTACAACTCATCAGAAAAGCAGCTGATTGCTTAGATTTGCATAAAAATTATACAATCGAAGATATTAAGCAAATAGAAAAAGAAGCCAATGAAATTAAAAAAATGAAATTTGGTATAATTCAATCTCTTGCTGCCTTATCTTTGCAGTGTTAGCAAGCAAAAAATAATTATAATTCATTTTATCTTAATCATTTTCTCTATAATTTTCCTTTAATTTCTTCATTATAATAATATACTATTTTGAGGATTTTTGATCTTAATTTCAAAATTCTCATCACTATTCTCAGTCACTAATAACTCCTCTCTGTCATGTTCACATTCATAAACTTATAAATAAATATGCAAGAAATCGATTTCAAATGTTTATTCCAAAACGCCGCCTATCCTGCCAAAGCCTCAATCTAATTCAGCAACTCCCTGAGAATTCAAATCTCCGAAGTCCCCTCCTCCTCCTCCTCCTCCTTTTTTTTCCATTTGAAGACTCAACGATTTCTGAAATATACACAATTTTCAACCCCATTTATCAGTCTCTACGATAAAAAATCCGAAACTTGGCGTTTCTTATCAACCTAAAAGAAATGCATAAGCTCGCAGAGCCTTATACAAGAAATTTCAAATACAATAGAGCAAAAAATCAATCACTTACATTTCCATTCTGCCCTTATCTCAAATGAACTGGAACAAGTTGTATCAGAACTATCCAATTATTTTAATATTTCTATACAAAATTTGACACATGAGTCCTCAACAGTGCTAATAAAGACAAGTAATAAGAAATTTCGCTGACTACGAAAATTATAAATAATAGAGATGGGATTAATAAAGAAGGAGGGTTTCAGCCTGCGTTGGTGACGCATCCGAATTTGTTGATTGCGCAGTTGTATGAGGTGTATTGGTATATGAAATGCCCGGCAAATTTAGGTGAAATGCATAGGTCGTTGTGCTCTTCAGCCGAATTTCAGCTGATTTTGGGTGAGTGTTTGGGGGATTATGCACGCTTGGCTGGGAAGTATTATGTGCCGTATTCGTATCAGGCGGCAGGATTTAGATGCACGGCTGATAGCTTTGATGAAATAAAATATGTAATAATCATTTAAAATAAATATAAATGAATTTGCATATGATTTCTACCAGAATTCAAGCTTTCAGTACCATCCTAGGAATTGTTGATGTGAGATTAATTTATCCTAAACTAAAGCCTATCCAAAAATTCGAACACTGCTTCCACCATAAGTACTAAAACAAATAGAAGGCCTGGACTTGAAAGGATACAGCAATAAAATAAAATAAGAGAAAAAGAGCCACTATATCAGACTTTAGAGCATCATAAGCATCAACACTTAAAGTGAGCTGTCATTTATTTTAATTTTATTGCTTCTATTCATGCGTTGTTATCATCAATGACTTTTTTAAATAGAACTGTTCCCAGGAGCACAAACAATAAAGCAAGGGCCTTTGGAAGCAGCAGCGATATTAAGCAGAATTGGAGAGTTTAGGTTCATTTTTAAATGAAACTATCGAATTCAGAAACTCAGCATGGATATATAGTAAATAAAGAGAAATAAATTTAATTTAAATTAAAACAAGTAATTTTGCATACATAATTCAACCAAATTTAATTAAAGTAACTGCATTTAATTTATATTTTTGAGAAAAATAAAAGTTGAGTTCAAAAAAATATTTATAGGCATTTTTTATAAATTATAAACAATTATTCAGTAATTTTATTAGTAAATTTAGTGATTGACATTGAATTAGGGTGTTAGGGTGTTAGGGTGTTAGGGTGTTAGGGTGTTAGGGTGTTAGGGTGTTAGGGTGTTAGGGTGTTAGGGTGTTAGGGT
>CATKHM010000330.1:0-21872 GCA_949751825.1 Blepharisma undulans
CGTCGAATCCGAATAGACTTTTGCAGTTTTTTTTCCCGATTTTGTCGAAATTGATAAGAAGTGGGTCGGTGCAGGAAACACAGGTGATTGCGTTGAATTCGTTGACGGCGTTGTTTATTAATACGAAGTGTGAGGAAATGCCGATGGAGTGTTATATACAGCATTTAAGCTTGATTTTGTATCATGCTGCGCAGCAACCACATCTGCAAATAAGTGTGTTAGAAGCGGCGCCTAGATTACTGGATTTTCCGGGGATGCATTTTTTGATAAACACTTTTTTGCAAATTGCCTATAAAAATCATCTGCAAGCAACAAAACTGATTTTTTATATAATGTGCTTCCCTAATTATTACAAAGATACAGCCCTCTATGACCCTACCACACAATATATGACTTATGCCTCTTTAAAACCAAAAATCCGAGGAGTCTTACAAGCCTGTGCAGAAGACCCAGATCTTTCTTCAACTGCTTTATATGGCCTTACCTGCTTTATATTAGAAGAAATAAATTCTGGGAATGACAGCGCTACTCAACTTATTACTGAAATAATCCTTGAAAAATGTTTAAGCGAAAACGATGATACTGCATTAGCAGCTTTTCGATGCTTAAACAGCTTATCGCCAGTTATGACACTTATAAATAAAACTGTGCTTAATTTCTTGATGTTTAAAGCCCTGGAATCTATTCCTATTACAAGAGAAAAAGTTTTAAAGGCGGCGTTAGCAACTATTCAGCATTTAATTATGACGAGTAGCACTGCTTTGGATTCAAATTTATTGACAAGCTTGTTTAGCAATTTATCGCTGTTGGAAAGTAAGGTGGCTGGGATTACAAGCTTGGAAAATGAAATAAGCTCTTTAAGCTCATTTTTAGCTATTTATTATTTGAATTTTCCATTAAAAAACCAAAATCCAGTAATTTTTCAATCTATTACATCAGATGAAGAATTTGCTGAAGAAAAAAATTTCCAAACATTACATTTTGCGTTAGAAACCAATGCAATTATTACTATGATTTTTCATTCAAATAAAGCAAAATTCATTATAAGAAATCAATTTGGAAAATTCTGTTGGGAAGCTGAAGATTATAAGATTTTTGAGCCAAGCACCCGAACTGAAGAATTTTCAAAAATTGTGGAAGAAATAAATTCGACGTCAATAGAAATACAAAATCAAGACCCACCAAAAAAATTAGATGATGAGCCTTTACTTCCTTTACTAATAGACTATATCGCTAACAACTATTCCGACTGCTACGTCAAAGACAAACAAATAGAAGCAGGATCTGAAATGCTCAGACTTATGGACAGTGTCGAAGAAATGGAAGCTGAATGTGAAATCTTCGAAAGAAGACGTGAGCGTGAATCCACAAGTTTCAATATCAGCAGATATTTTGTTTCAAATTTTGGCTTGCTTGAAAAATTAATTTTATTAGAAAGTGGCGAAAAATTAGACCGCGGCCTAAGCTTACTTGATAATTGCCAGCCTCGCGAACCTGTAAAAATCGGGATTATTTATGTAGGACCAGGCCAGCAAGATGAAAAAGAAATTTTAGCAAATTGCTCAGGATCAATAGGATTTCAGCAATTTGTACAAAATATTGGAAGAGTGATTGACATTCGTCAACATTTAGGTAATTTAGGAGGACTTGATCCATCTGGGTCTGCTGGGTATTTGTCTGTTTCATACTCGGATTGGCAATATGATGTGCTGTTTCATGTAGTTTCATTGATGCCGACTGATTTAAATGATGAGCAGCAGGTTTTGAAGAAAAGGCATGTGGGGAATGATATTGTGCATATTATTTGGAGTGACCATTGGAGAGATTATAGACAAGATACAATGCTTACTCATTTCAATTTTATTTTGATAGTAATTTATCCATTGTCTCCTATGCTATTTAGAATCCAAATCCTCAAAAAAGTCAATGTAGATTGTGGCCCACTGCAGGATGGAATGGTAATTCCTTGAAGCTTACTACCAATACTTGTAAGGCAAACTGCCATTAATGCAAATCAACAAGTAAGAGCTATGAAACATGCTAATTATGAAAAACAAATCCATATCAGACGAAAACAAATCCAAGAGCTTGTGCAAAGATACTCAGTTTCTGGAGCTCAAAAAAATACAACATATGCGTCAATGTTCTAAAATTATCATATAATAATTATTTTTAAGTGGCTAAACAATTTATAATAGATTTGAGTACTTTTATTTTAGCAAATTCCAAAATCCCAATAATTTTTCATTTTTGATTTAATCGAGTACTTGAATTTATTATAAATAAACCTATTAAAAATTCGCAAAATATCAATAAAAATGAAATCAATACTTGCATCTCTCCTAGAGCCCAGAACTACCTCAATCTATCCAGTTGGGCTTAAAGAAATCTGCATAGGCCGCGAAAAAAGAGCTTTAGGAAATCAATTCGGACTAAGCCAATTTGGGGTAAATCTTGTAAAATTACACCCAGGTGCAGCTTCATCTCAAAGACATTGGCATTTGGCAGAAGATGAGTTTATTTATGTTTTAAGTGGAAATATTACTCTTATTACAAATGAAGGAGAAGAGGTTTTGGGTCCTGGAATGTGCTGTGGTTTTAAGGCTGGGGAAAATAATGCTCATCAGTTAATTAATAAAAGCAATGAGCCAGTGGAATATTTGGAAATGGGGACGAGGAGTCAAACTGATGAAGCGAGTTATCCTGATGTTGATTTGCATGCTGTGAAGGAAAATGGAAGCTTTCGGTTCTTTCATAAAGATGGAACTCCATATACACAGTAAAAATAAATTAAGATTAAATTAATAAAATTAAGAGTTTTTGATTTAAATAAGAAATTATGAGAAAATTATCCTGTTTCCTAAATAAGTTGCAATAATCAAAATCTGCACATTTTTATCTTATCCCAATAACCTTTCAATATCCATTTCTTTATTTTCATATAAAACATTACATATGTTTATTTTCATGATCCTGAAAACCTAGTTTACTCATGGATCTTTTTTATTCTTCATTAATATTATTTCATTTAAGAGCTAATGGATATAAATAAAGTAAAGGTTTAATATAAGATCTGGAAAGTGAAATCTCCATCATCTTTTCCGACATAAATTTTAATGTCCAACGCTGAGCCAACATTCATGAAAATATAAAGGGCATTCTATAAAAGTATTTTTTGAGATATCTTAATATTTTTGATTTTAAAACAATTCAAAACTTTGCAATTAAACCATAATATAAAGAATGGACAGCAGAATGAAAGCAGATGGCAGAAATGATCCAAATAGCACCCTAGAAGAATTCAAAAATAAACTACCTTTATTTCACAATCAAGAGCAAACACAAGCTTTAAATTTCAGTAATTTCGAAGAGTTTGTTGAAGAAATGAAAAAACAGCCTGCAAATAATTACTGGGAAGAATATAAAGACGAAGATGAGACTATCAAAAACAATACCAAAACTTATTTGGCTAAAAAAGAAGATAATATGAGTAGTGAGAAGCTTCTCAAAGCTATATGGATGTATTTTATATATAATGATGCTTATCGAAGCTATAAACTCAGGCAATACAGGCAAGCGAAAAAACTCTTTAAAGAAGCAGCAAATGGTGGCTCAGCTGATGCGCAGCATTGCTTAGGGTGCTGTTACAAAGCAGGTGTTGGATGTAAAAAATCCTTAGAAAAAGCAACTAGGTGGCTTACACTGGCGATTCAAAATGGAGCAGACAAGGCAAAAGACGATCTTAAATTGGTGATCCAAGAAATTAAAGAAGAGCCAAAGAGTGAATGCCAAATATGCTAAAGAAATATAAATCTTATATATTAAATGTGTTGCATACTATGGAGTATTGCAAAGGCTAATTGGGTACCGTTTTTAAAGGAATTTTCTATAATACAAAAGTTTAATTTGCTTTGCTTTCAAGAAAATCTGCTGAAGATCAAAACAAATCTGAGGTGATTATTGAGAAAATTTTGATTTGCTTGCAAAAGGAGTCACTGCATATTTTCAAATTAAATGTTGAGTATGAAGATTCCCATGCTAAATAAATAATTCTTGCAACTCTTCTTGAGACACTTTTATTTGATATCAAAATTACTGCAGGAGGCTTGCTGTAGGATTATCTGATATGAAGGTTTTAAATGACTTTTTCTGTAAATTTTTATCTAGAGATTAATTTAATTTGGTATTGGAACATAAAGCCCCCCATAACCCTTTTCAAGATATAAATTTCACTGCCTTATACTGAGTTGGGTATTTTGAAAAAAGTCTCGATATGATAGGATGTTTTTATAATATTTGAGTGATATAAATTGAATTTTAATATAAAATTGCGATATAAATGGAGAATTGAAAAAAGATGATGGAATTGATTCATATAACTTCCAAGAAGAACCAAAAATAAACTTCTTTTATTTTGCAATCAAAAGCAAATCAAAGCGCCAGCCATCACTAACTTCGATATTTTTGTTGAAGAAATTAAAAACAGCCTGCAAATAATTATTGAAGATGTAGTAAAGGGCATCAAAAATAAAGCTAAAAATTATTTGGCTTAACAAAAAGGCAATAAAAGCCTGAATCAAATTCTCAAAGTTATAAATAATAGACTCAAATACAATGAAGCATATCGATGCTATAAATTTGGACTACACAAGGAAGAAAAAAACTTTTCAAAGAAGCAGCAATTGGCGGAGTAGCTAATGAAGAGCAAGAGTCAGTCAACCTAGTTGCTTTTTCTAAAGATATTTTACTCCAATTCCTGATTTATAGCAGCACCCTTAACAGTGTTCTTCAAAATGGAGTTGAATCAGCAAAATACGATTTGAAATATGCATCAGAGAATATTAAAGAAGAGCAGAAAAGCCAATATCGAATATATTAAAGTAATTGGTAAATTTCTATAAGTAATTGAACTCCTATAATCCAAGATTAATTATAATTTTAAGAAATTTATAATATAAAGAATGGAACCTTCACATAACAATGTAGATGAACCGAAAAGTATTTTTTCTATATTTTGCGATAAAGAGAATACCAAAACACCAGTTATTACTAATTTCGAAGAATTTGTTGAAGAAATGAAAACACAGTCTGTAATTAATTATCTGGAAGATGACAAAGACGAATTGGAGGTCATCGAAAATAAAACCAAAAACTATTTAGCTGAAAAGAAAAACAAATGAACTGTTGACCAAGCTCTTAAAATTATAATGAGTTGGCTCAAATACAAGGAAGGATATCGATACTATAGATTCGGGCTAAACAAGGAAGCAAAAAAAAAATTTAAAGAAGCAGCAATTGTGAATCGGCTGATGCACAGCATTGCTTGGGATGCTGCTATAAATCAGGAATTGGGTGTAAAAAATCTTTGGAAAAAGCAAGCAGATGGCTGACTCTTGCTATTAAAAACGGAGAAGAAGATGCAAAAGGCGATTTAAAATTTGTAATTGAAGAAATTAAAGAAGAGCAGAAAAGTAATTGCCAAATATATTAGAATAATCTGTTGGATTTTTATAATAATTTGATTGGTCTAAGATGAAGATAGAATGGCAATATAAAAAATTCAACTTCTGGTAAGTTAATGCTAAAATTCCGATTTGATATGGATGTGAATGAAAGTAATGATTTAATGAAGATTTCAAACAAGAAGCCCCTTCCTTTCTAAATATAAATTTTACTATCTGTTGCTATATATTGATGAATACATAATAAAGCTTTATTTTGATATGATTATAATAGAAATCTCAATATTTTCAGTAAACTTCATAATTAAAATTATAATATAAAGAATGGACATAAGGATGAAAACAGATGACAAAGTTGATTCAAATAGCATCCTAGAAGAATCAATAAATAAGCCTTCTTTATTTTGCAATCAAGAGCAGGCTAAAACATCAATTATCACTGATTTCGACAATTTTGCTGAAGAAATGAAAAAAGAAACTGTAAAGACTTATCGAGAAGACCACAAAGACAAAATTGAGATGAAAAAAGATAAAACCAAAAACTTTTTGCATAAAAAAGAAGATAATATGAAATTTAATGAAATTCTCAAAGCTAAAATTAATGAACTCATATACGATGAAGCTTGTAAGTTGTATTTTTGCAGGAAACGCAAGGAATTCAAAAAAATCTTCAAAGAACTAGCAATTGGTGGAGTTGCTGCTGCACAGCATTGTTTAGGCTACTTTTATATGAAAGGAATTGGGTGTAAAAAATCATTAGAAAAAGCAACTTGATGGCTGACACTAGCTATTCAAAATGGAGTAGAATGCGCAAAATATGAGCTAAAATATGCAATTAAAGAAATTAAAGAAAAGCAGGAAGGTAAATGCCAAATATATTAAAGTAATTAATTTTATCTAGATATAGATAGATTGTCAATAATATTTAATATTTTAATATATCACTGCAAGCAACCTGTTCATTAAGAGGAATAGTCAAATCCATTCTTGAAAAGCTTATTTGCTATCTAGATGAGCTTTAAACAATATGAATAAATTAGACCACTTGATGAATAATCAATTATCAAAATTGTAAAGGCATAAGATAAAAATGGATCAAAATATATATAGAATAATTTATTTCTTATTCCACAATTCAAGTGAAAAATAAGCTTATTTCAAAATTTAAATTTTATATGACAAATTAAAAATTTGCTGACTCAATAAATAAAATTTATATTATAATTTATGGAATTCTCATCTTGATCATGATATGCCAAGGCTTATGTCCGTGACTATCTGCCCAAGCAACTGTTTTTTCTTCATGAGCTTCATATTTTTCTTGGCATCCTTGACAATATTCATAATCTTTGCAATAAGCACATTTATATCTTACCCCTTCCACAATTCCATCACAATGCCCTGTATTTCTATTATCACATCCATAGTGATGTATTTTATTTTCTTGGTTTTCCGAAAACTCAGTTTTCTTAAGATTGCTTGCTCCAAATTTCAAAGCATCAAGTTTATGGGCGGCTGGATGAATAACATATAGAGAGTGTGGGTGGGCAAACTTAGCAGAGCCAGTTACACCTTCTTTTATAATTTTTTCGCAGATTTCGCAATGATGATGCTTTGGGTCACAGTATAAACATTGATATTGAATATCATTAGGTGTCAAAGGAGCATTGCAAAGGCTGCATTGGGAGACTCTTTCACAGAAATCTATAGGAGGAATTGTTTTAACTCTTATGTGAGCTTCTGGGAAAACTTCTTTTATTTTGTGAGCAAAAGATAAAGCTACATCTTTTTCACTGGGAGCATATTCACCCCAAATGTCTAATTCTTGGATTTCTACGTGATGATCAGCAGTCTGTAATAACTTTGAGGAGAGATTAATCTCAGGAGGTGTGGTAATGGGGTTTGCTGATATAAATTCGTCATAAGTTGAAATTTTATCCATAAATCTATGTTTTTTGATAATTTGTTAAATTATATATGGGGAAAGTTAATATTTCTATTCTTCCGTCATATTCTTCTTTGCTTAACAAGTGAATTTCTTCTTGTTGATATTCAGTAGGCAAAGATTCTCCTTTTAGCAGAGCCTTTACATCCAGTTTAAAGTTTCTATCGCTTGGGTGTCCAATTCAAAGAATTTTACCTTTATGAACAAAGACAAAAGTTGGAATATTCTTAATTCCAAAAGCTTGTGGCGCTGGCTCATCAAATCCTCTAGAACCAGCTCATAAGTTTCTTACCAAATTCCATCCTTTTTGATTAAATCTTTCAATTATCTTGTTTTTTTCATCGTCTAATGAAATTGCTAAGATATTGAATTTGCCTGCCCATTCAGGATGCTCTAAAAGCATTTCTTGATTATGCTCCATTGGCCATTGACATGGTCCACACCAAGTAGCCCAGAAATAGATCAAATAAACTTTTTCATCATCTTCAGGCCATGAAAAAGTAACAGCTTCTTCTGTATTTGTATCCAAAACATTGAGAGAAGGACAAGATTCTCCCACTTTTGGAGGAGGTGGAGGCAATGATAAAGGACTTCCTGAAACTCCTTCATTTATCAATTTTTCTAGATCTATCTTAGCTGGATGGCCACTCCATAAAAGTTTTCCATTGTGAACTAAAAAGCAAAAAGGAATTTCTCGTATTCCAAGATTTTTCGCAGAGGTGCTGCTAAGTCCTTCTGCGCCTGCTCAATATGATGAAATTTTGCTTAACCCTCTTTCTCTTATTCAAATATCTGGATCTTCTTTATTATCATCTAAAGAAACACAAATAATTTCTGCATGTCCTTCCCAGCCTGGGTTTCTTTCAAGCATGTCTTGATTATGTTTCATAGTTTCTTCACACTGTCCACTCCATGTGGCCCAAAAGTCTACTAAATATATCTTGTTATCGCTGAAATCGAAATTCAATACAACTGTTTCACCATCAGAAACTTTAAAAACAGAAAGTGATGAAAATAAATCTCCTGCTTCAGGAGCGACTTGTATATTAAGACGAATTTTTTTTTCTTCTTCAGAAAGCTGAGATTCTAACTGAGATACCTGAGAAAAACTCCCTTTTCATTTAGACATATCCATGAATTTTCTCTTATGTTCTTCCCTGAAAAGCAATAATTCTTCGCGGAGCTGAATTTGAGGTCAGAGATGCCTAAATTAGAAGCCTTTTCAAGGACTGAAGCACCGATTGGTATGAGGTCGCCAAACATTTATTTCCATTACTTTAAATTTTGTTAGCTTGTAAATAGATAAAATGGATGATAATTTCGGCCTTAGTCTAAACATCAATGGTATGCAAGTATTTTCTTGCGATTCTATAAAAATATCTAAAATTCATCAGTCTGTGTAGACTCTATGCTCCGTTACAATGTATAATTCTCAGATTCAATATGAAAATCAAATTTGGTTCTTCAAAGGATCAAAATAATAAACTTGCCAATTATAATTATAAAATATTCTTTTGAATTTTAATTTATCGATTTGATAGAAAAAGCAACATATTTAAAATATTAGTGTTATGTATAAATTTTGTATCTAACTGTAGCATATCTTTGATGTTTATTAAGAGTCAGCTTTATTTAAACAGATAATATATATCGTATCTTTGCATAAAAAAGACAACTATATTTAGCATTGCGCTCTTTTATAGCTAATTTATATCTTACAATCTACTTATGATTAATAATCAGTTATAACTCTTCCGTCTAGCATAACAAATATAACAGAGCGAGCCAGCATATGGTCTTCACTAGAAATCCAGCCTTCCTTCCTTAATCCTATCCGAACTTTTGGCTCTATTGCTTGTCTTAAGCTTTCACGTTCTTCTAGGACTTCGTGAAATAAGAGATGTTCTTTTTTAAATTGCTCTGTTAAAGGATATTCAAGAATCATAGCCACAAGACATCTAGCAATTTCTGTTGAAAGAGAGGATAACTCCTCTTCTGATAAAGGAATTGTCAAATCTATTTGGCTAAGCTCATTTATAATTTTACTTATTTTGTGGCTGTTTTCGGTGATTACGTCTTCGTCTTTTTTTGATTTCTCTACGTATTTCGGTCGATTGATGTTGTATAAGGCCAAATAATTTCGCACTTCTTGTAAGACTTGTAAAAGCATCAATTTTATTATAAACTCAAAGAAATTATTTAAATAACATCAGAAAAGTTAATAATTATTAAAGAATAAATTATGTTTAAATTAAATAGATATATAGGATTTGTGCCAGCTGGAGTATTTATTGAATGATATTATTCTTCTTTAGCAAATGCCACTATTTATTTATATAACTTTTTGATTCTTTATTATTCTAACAAGTAAAACATGCAGCATCAATTTTGAAGGAAAAATAAATATTTGCTGAAATTTCCATTTATTGTTTGCTTTATATTCAACAGATTCTCATAATAAAAATTTTCTTGGCAATTTATAAAGCAATATTATTGAATTATTTTATGATCAAATTAAACTTGTGTAGACAATTCATATTTTAATTTACCTAACGATAAAGGAATGAAGTTGAGATATATATTGCTTCAATATTGAATTTTTATTTCTTAATTTTTAGCTAAGAAACAATTCGCCTTCAATAAATTGATTTTTTACTGTGGGCAGCAAACCTTTAGCTATAGAATACAAAACGATGATTAAATAAATATTTTTTTTTCATCGTCTATTAATTTCTCTTAATAATTCGTTAAATATCTTCCCTCCAGCATTTTATAAATAACAGAGCGAGCTAACATATGATCTTCACCAGCAGTCCATCCTTCCTTTCTTAAGCCTCTCCGAAACTTTGGCTCAATTGCTTGCCTTAAGCTAGGAGATTTTTCAAGAACATCGATAAATAAGTGATGCTCTTTCTTAAATTGCTCTGTTAAAGGATATTCAAGAACCATCACCACTAGACATGAAGCAATTTTTGTTGAAAGAGAAGACAATGCCATTTCTGGCAAAGGAATAGCTAAATCCATTCGTGATAACTCATTCACAACTTTTCTAACCTTTTGGCTGTTTCTGATGATTAAGTCTTCGTCTTTTTTGATTTTTGTACATATTTTGGTCTGTCAATATTATAATTCTCCAAATAATTTCGCAAGTCCTGTAAAACCCGTGAAAGCATCTATTAAATTTTTATTAAAGGTGCTATAACTATAACTCCAACATAAATTAGAAAATAGAATAACTTGAAAGTTAAAATGACTTTTTTCTCGTGAGAAATTTTGAAAGTAAAAGTGATGGAAATAGTCTTCTGCTTTGGTCACACACTTTGTATTAGAAAAGAAGGTCTTTTCTTCTTCTGAAATCTGATTTTCTAGCTGAAAATTTTAAAAATTTTCTTCTTCATTTAAGATCGTTTTTATATTTTCTTTTATCTTTCCTGAAAAACCATAATGCTTAACATATGGCCTGTGATATGTAAATTAAGAGCTTTTGTGAGGACTGAAGCACCAATTGTATTATGACACCAAACAATTATGAACATAGTTGAAAGTATGTCATCTTATAAAGTAGATAAAATAGATTAATTTTTTACTCAAACATCTTCAAAATTATTAAGTTTATATAATTAAGAAATTTGGCAAGTAAGAGATAATTTTCAAATTTTCTATTTAAGACGGATATTCAAATATGCGCAGCAAATTTGTATGAAAAATAAAAAAGGCAGCTTTCGGTATATAAAGAGAAAATTTATCATGGTTGCTTATTCTAGCTATTCCTGATGCATAAATTATCATATATTCTTAATTTCTCTATATATGTTTGCTATCAAAGTTATAACACTTTGCTTATAATTTTTCGATGTCTTTTCAATATAATCCAGCTTTTCAAATCAAGGTTTATTCAAATTTATCACAAAAATCCTAAAATAAGCATGCAAAGCTGTAGCTCATTTAAAAATGTAAAATATTTGTGATAGCCAAACTTTATTTTAGCTCAATATATTAAACTTGATGATAAATTTTAAAAATATATAAATTAATGTAATTTGTTAATTATTGGTCTTACGGAATTCTCAGCTTGATCATGATATGCCAAGGTCTATGTCCATTACTATCTGCCCAAGCAATTGTTTTTTCTTCATGAGCTTCATATTTTTCTTGGCATCCTTGGCAGTAATCATAATCTGGACAATGGGCACATTTATATCTAATCCCAACAACACTTCCTTTACAATGCCCTGTATATTTATTATCGCAGGAACATCTATGTGATTTATCCTCTTGATCCAATGCAAATTCAGTTTTCTCATAAACGCTTGCTCCATACTTCAAAATATCAAGTTTATGGGCAGCTGGGTGAATGACATATAGAGAGTGAGGGTGGGCAAACTTAGCAGAACCAGCCACACCTTCTTTTACAACTTTTTCGCAGTTATTGCAATGATAATGCTTTGGGTCACAGTATAAACATTGGTATTGAATATCGTTAGGTGTCAATGGAGCATTGCAAAGATTGCATTGAGAACCTCTTTCACAAGAATCTACAGAAGCCCAAGTTTCAATTCTTATATCTGCACCTGGAAAAACTTCTTTTATTTTGCCAGCAAAAGACAGCACTGATTCTTTTTCGCTGACTGTATATTCACCGCAAATAACAGCTTCTTGAATTTCTTCATAATTATCAGATGTTTGTGTTAATTTTGCATAAAAATTAATCGAAGGAGGCTGAATATATGGATGCTCTGATATAAATTCTACATAGTATTTTCTCAATGCTTCTATTCTTCTATCATATTCTTCTTTGTCTATATAATGATCTTCTCCTTGCTGATATTTCGTAGGTAACGGTTCTCCTTTTAGCAAAGCCTCAACATCTTGCTCGAATTTTCTTTCACTTGGATGCCCAATCCAAAGAACTTTTCCTTTGTGAACTAAAACACAAGTAGGAACTCCACAAACTTCAAAAGCTTGTGGAGCCCATTCATCAAATCCTTTAGGACCAGCCCACAAGTTTCTTATCAAATTCCATCCTTTTTGATTAAATCTTTCAATGATGTTATTTTTTTCATTATCCAATGAAATTGCTAAGATAATAAATTTGCCTGCCCATTCAGGATGACTTGCAAGGATATCTTGATTATGCTGCATTGGTTTTTGACAAGGTCCACACCATGTAGCCCAGAAATCAATCAAATAAACTTTTTCATCATCTTCCTGCCATGTCAAAGTAAAAGCTTCTTCTGTATTTGTATCAAAAACTTTAAGAACTGGGCAAGAATCCCCTATTTTTGGAGGAGGTGGAGGTATTGATATAGGAATTCCTGAAACTCCTTCATTTACCAATTTTTCTATTTCTAGTTTAATAGGATGGCCCCTCCATAAAATTTTTCCATTACGAACTAAAATGCTAGCAGGAACTCCATCAATTACAAGACTTTTAGCTACATCACTATGATGCCCTTCTGCACCAACCCAATATGAAGATATTTTATTCTACCCATATTCTCTTATAATCTCGTCTATTTCTTCTTTTTTATCATCTACAGAAACTGCAATAATTTCAGCATGCCCTTCCCACCCTGGATTTCTTTCAAGTAAATCTTGATAATTCGTCAAAATATCTTTGCATTGTGCACACCATGCGGCCCAAAATTTCAACAAATAAATTTTGTTATCACTTGAATCAAAAGCCAAACTGACTGATTCTCCATCAGAAACTTTGAAAAGTGAAAGTGATGGAAATGAGTCTCCTGCTTTGGGTACAAGCTCTATATTAGAATGGAAGATCTTTTCTTCCTCAGAAATCTGAGATTTCAGCTGATCCACTTTAGCATAGTTTCCTTTTCCATTTAAGGTAGTCCTTATATTTTCTTTTACCACCTTTCCTGAAAATTCATAATGCTTTGTGGAAGTGAACTTGAGGCCTGTGATGCCTAAATCGGAAGCTTTTGTGAGAACTGAAGCACCAATTGGTATTATGTCGCTAAACATTTATGAATATAGTTGATAATACGTCATCTTATGGTAGATAAAATGGATTAATCTTGGGCTTTGGAAAAATAATACTAAGTGTAAGCAAATAATTATCTTTTAATATTATAAAATCTTTTGAATATTGGTAATTATGATTTATTGGCTTCTCAAAATTATATTTTCTAATTTTCTAATAATAAGCAAATTTCAGGCAAGCAAAGCCTATTTTTGAAAAAATCGATCAAGAAATAATAATGACTAATTATTAATTTAAGCTGAAATGGAAAAATAGCAAGCATAATTATTAGTTCTTATAAATCACAAATTTAGCAACTGAAAAATAAGTTTAGATGTGATTAAAATTCTTTTAAAATTCAGAATTACCAATTTTTAATAGGAAAATAAATATTTCCTTCAAGAGATTGAATAAATACATTCCACTGGACTAAATTCATTGATATAAAAACAAAGGATTTTAAGTTTTTTGGATGAAATTAATTAATTTTTATCATAAAATAACATAAAAATAAAATAAATGCAAGCAAAATTATACAACATAAGTGGTCTCTATATTGAGAATTTGGATGCATATAATTATTGTATATGTCTTCTAAATCAGTAATGTTTTTGCATTTCAGTGCCTTCAGCTTTTCTATTGCAATTTTGGCTCTAGGAGCAGTTGACCTTAATTCTTGTTCAACTTTCTCAAACAATTCACCTTCAATGAACCGATTTTTAATGGTAGGTGTTAATTCTTGTATCAGTGCGTATAAAACAATGATAGTGTAAATGTCTGTATTTGAATCGTTTATAAGCTTTTTGGTATCATAATAACTTTGTGCATCATTTCTTGAGATCATTTCATGAAACTTCATGATGATTTTAATTTGGTCTTCCTTTTTGTCTTGGTTTAAAAAGTCTTTCAATAGCATTTTATTTTATCCCCCATTTAATTAATCCTATTTAAATCCTAGTTAATAATTAGGTATAATTTATAATTTAGAATATACTAAATCTAGCATAGTAAGCTAGCCTTTTATTTTTGCTGAAATCTGCTTTTTTTTACTCAATAAAATTATTAAGTTTATATAATTAAGAAATTTGGCAGTAAGAGATAATTTTCAAAATTTTCTATTGAGGGACGGATATTCAAATATGTGCAGCAATTTATATGAAAGATAAAAAAGGCAGCCTTCGGTATATAAAGAGAAAATTTATCATAGTCGCTTATTTTGGCTATTTCTGATGCAGAAATTATCATATATTCTTAATTTCTCTATATATATTTGATATCAATGTTATAATACTTTGCTTATAATTTTTTCGATGTCTTGCCAATATAATCCAGCTTTTCAAATCAAGATTTATTCAAATTTCTCATTAAAATCCTAAAATAAGCATGCAAAGCTGTAGCTCATTTAAAAATGTAAAATCTTTGTGATAGCTAAACTTTATTTTAGCTCAATATATTAAAACTTGATGATAAATTTTAAAAATATATAAATTAATGTAATTTGTCAATTATTGGTCTTACGGAATTCTCAGCTTGATCATGATATGCCAAGGCTTATGTCCGTGACCATTTGCCCAAGCAATTGTTTTTTCTTCATGAGCTTCGTATTTTTCTTGACATGCTTCGCAGTAATCATAATCTGGACAATGCGCACACTTATATCTTACCCCAATCACTTTTCCATCACAATGCCCTGTATATTTATTATCGCAGAAACATCCATATGACTTATCCTCTTGATCCTCTGAAAACTCAGTTTTCTTAAAAACGCTTGCCCCAAACTTCAAAGTATCGAGTTTATGGGCAGCTGGATGAATGACATATAGAAAGTGAGGGTGGGCAAATTTAGCAGAGCCGGCTACACCTTCTTTTACGACTTTTTCGCAGTTGTCGCAATGATAATGCTTTGGGTCACAGTATAAGCATTGGTATTGAATGTCGTTAGGTGTTAAAGGAGCATTGCAAAGATTACATTGAGAACCTCTTTCACAAGTATCTGCAGGAACCCAAGTTTCAATTCTTATATCTGCATCTGGAAAAACTTCTTTTATTTTCTCTGCAAAAGCTGCAGCTGCCTCTTTTTCACTAGCAATATATTCACCCCAAATGAAGGATTCTTGGGTTTCTTCATGAGAATCAGATGTTTGCAACAGTTTTGCGTCAAAATTAATTGCCGGAGGCTGAATATATGGATGAACTGATACAAATTCTTCATAGGATTTTCTTAGTGCTTCTATTCTTCCATCATATTCTTCTTTGCTTATAAGATGCGTTTCTCCTTGCTGATATTTAGTAGGTAACTGTTCTCCTTTTAACAAAGCCTCAACATCTTGCTCAAATTTTCTTTCACTTGGATATCCAATCCATAGAATTTTTCCTTTGTGGACCAAGACACAAGTTGGAACCGAATTAATTCCAAAAATTTGTGGAGCTGATTCATCAAATCTTTTGGGACTAGCCCACAAGTTTCTGACTAAATTCCATCCCTTTTGATTAAATCTGTCAATGATTTTTTCTTTTTCATTATCTATAGAAATTGCTAAGATAATAAATTTGCCTGCCCATTCTGGATGGCTTGCAAGCATGTCTTGATTATGCTGCATTGGTTTCTGGCAAGGTCCACACCATGTAGCCCAGAAATCGATCAAATAAACTTTTTCATCATCTTCTGGCCACGTCAAAGCAACAGCCTCTTCTGTATTTGTATCCAAAACATTGAGAACTGGGCAAGAATCACCCACTTTTGGAGGAGGTGGAGGTAATGATAAAGGACTTCCTGAAACCCCTTCATTTATCACTTTTTTCAAGATCCACTCTAGAAGGATGGCCGCTCCACAAAAGTTTCCCATTTCTAACCAAATAGCAAGAAGGAATCCCGTCAATTCCAAGGCTTCTTGCTGGAGTGCTGCCAAATCCTTCTGCACCTACCCAATATGACGAAATTTTGTTCCACCCTTTTTCTCTCATTCTGGTATCTGGAGCATCTTTGGTGTCATCTAAAGAAACTGCGATGATTTCTGCATGTCCTTCCCAGCCTGGGTTTCTTTCAAGCATTTCTTGGTTATGCTTCATAGGTTCTTGGCATGGTCCACACCATGTAGCCCAAAAATCTAAAAAATAGAGCTTGCTATCACTGGAATCGAAATTCAATGTAACTGCTTCACCGTCAGAAACTTTAAAAACTGATAGTGATGGAAAGGAATCTCCTTCTTTAGGAGCGACATCTATATTGAGACGAATTTTATTTTCTTCTTCAGAAAGCTGAGACTCTAGCTGAGCTACTTGGGGAAATTCTCCTTTTCCATTTAAGATAGTCCATATATTTTCTTTAATGCCATTCCCTGAGAAACCATAATGCTTTGTGGAGCTGAATTTGAGGTCAGTGATGCCTAAATTAGAAGCTTTTGCGAGGACTGAAGCACCAGTCGGTATCAGATCGCCAAACATTTATTACCAATAATTAAAATTTTTTGGATATAAGGTAATATCTGTGATAACTAAAACTTTTCTTAATATTAATAAGCAAAACAGTATTATATTTAAAATATAAAATTAATGCAAATTGGTTAATTATTGATCTTAAGGAATCCTCATCTTGATCATGATATGCCAAGGTCTATGTCCATGGCCATCTGCCCAAGCAATTGTTTTTTCTTCATGAGCTTCATATTTTTCTTGACATCCTTGGCAGTAATCATAATCTGGACAATGGGCACATTTATATCTTATCCCAACAACACTTCCATCACAATGTCCTGTATTTCTATTATCGCATCCACACCAATGTTTCTTATCCTCCTGATCCTCTGCAAACTCAGTTTTCTCATGAGTGCTTGCCCCAAATTTCAAAGCATCAAGTTTATGGGCAGCTGGATGAATGACATATAGAGAGTGAGGGTGGGCAAACTTAGCAGAACCAACTACACCTTCTTTTACGACTTTTTCGCAGTTATCACAATGATAATGCTTTGGATCACAGCATAAGCATTGGTATTGAATGTCATTAGGTGTCAAAGGAGCATTGCAAAGATTGCATTGGGAGCCTCTTTCACAAGAATCTGCAGGAGACCAAGTTTTAACTCTATTTTCGGCCTCTGGAAACACTTCTTTTACTTTATCAGCAAAAGATAAAGCTTCATCTTTTTCACTTGTAGTATATTCACCCCAAATGAAGGACTCTTGAGTTTCTTCATGTGAATCAGATGTTTGTGATAGTTTTGCATCAAAATTAATCGCAGGAGGCTCAGTATAAGGATGTGCTGATATAAATTCTTCATATGATTTTCTTAATGCTTCTATTCTTCCATCATATTCTTCTTTGCTTATCAGATGAGCTTCTCCTTGCTGATATTTCGTAGGAAATGGCTCCCCTTTTAGCAAAGCCTCAACATCTTGTTCGAATTTTCTTTCACTTGGATGCCCAATCCAAAGAATTTTTCCTTTGTGAACTAGGACACAAGTTGGAATCCCATTGACCCCAAAAGTTTGTGGAGCTGATTCATCAAATCCTTTAGGACCAGCCCACAAGTTTCTTACCAAATTCCATCCTTTTTGATTATATCTTTCAATGATCTCATTTTTGCCATCATCCAAAGAAATCGCTAAGATAATAAATTTGCCTGCCCATTCTGGATGGCTTGCAAGCATGTCTTGATTATGCTGCATTGGCTTCTGGCAAGGTCCACACCATGTAGCCCAGAAATCGATCAAATAAACTTTTTCATCATCTTCTGGCCACGTCAAAGCAACAGCCTCTTCTGTATTTGTATCCAAAACATTGAGAACTGGGCAAGAATCTCCTACTTTTGGAGGAGGTGGAGGTAATGACAAAGGACTTCCTGAAACTCCTTCATTTATCACTTTTTCTAGATCCACTTTAGAAGGATGGCCACTCCACAAAAGTTTTCCGTTTCTGACTAAATAGCAAGAAGGAATCCCATCAATTCCAAGACTTTTCGCTGAAGTACTACCAAATCCTTCTGCACCTGCCCAATATGAAGAAATTTTGTTCCACCCTTTTTCTGTCATCCTTGATTCTGGAGCATCTTTGGTGTCATCTAAAGAAACTGCGATGATTTCTGCATGTCCTTCCCAGCCTGGATTTCTTTCAAGCATTTCTTGGTTATGCTTCATCGGTTCTTGGCATGGTCCACACCATGTGGCCCAAAAATCTAATAAATAGAGCTTGTTATCACTGGAATCGAAATTCAATGTAACTGCTTCACCATCAGAAACCTTAAAAACTGATAGAGACGGAAATGAATCTCCTGCTTTCGGAGCGACATCTATATAGAGACGAATTTTCTTTTCTTCTTCAGATAGCTGAGACTCCAGCTGAGATACCTGGGGAAAGTTTCCTTTTCCATTTAAGGTAGTCCATATATTTTCTTTAATGTCTTTCCCTGAGAAGCCATAATGCTTTGTGGAGCTGAATTTGAGGTCAGTGATGCCTAAATTAGAAGCTTTTGCGAGGACTGAAGCACCAGTCGGTATCAGATCGCCAAACATTTATTACGATTAATGGAATACAGTCAGTTTTTAAGCTAAATAAAATGGATGATGATGATGATTTCTGGCATTCGCCACAAACAATAATTCGAAAGCAAATTGTTCTCTGAATATCAGAAAACTTACAATGCATTGATTTGATTTATTGACTTGCTAAAATCGTGATTGTCTGATTTTAGGTAATAAAATTTTTAGTAAATTTTGCCTTATGGAAAGCTATTTTTGAGTAAATCAATCAAAGAAATAATAAAAGTTAGTACTAATGCATGAGTAAAAGGGAATTTAAAATAAAATATCATTTTCTATAGGATTTCTTTTAATTCATCAAGAGAAGATACAGATTTGTTAAAAATTTATTTTATAGTCTCTCACAAAATATTAAAGAATTGTGTTTAGTTATGAGAATATTTTTTTAAGATTTAATCAGCACAGAAAGAATATAGAGATAAGAGAGAGTGATTGGCATCAAAAATATAACTTTCTAGAATATATTTATTCTAATTTTGAAATCACATGCTCTGATATATTCATGATAAAATATTATACACATAAATATAAGATAAAAGCAAAACTTAAATGAAATTATAATTATTAAGGAATTCTCAGCTTGATCATTACATGTCAAGGCTTATGGCCATGACTTTCTGCTCAAGCAATTGTTTTTTCTTCATGAGCTTCAAATTTTTCTTGACATCCCTGGCAATAATCAAAATCTGGGCAATGAGCACATTTATATCTTATTCCAATCACTCTTCCATCGCAGTTTTCTGTATGTCTATTGTCACATGAGCAGACATGCTCTTTATGTATTTTGTCTTCACTACATTCATAGCTATTAAGTTGATTTGCGCCCTGCCTTAAACAGTCTAATTTTTGAGAATTTGAGTGAATAATAAACGTGGAATGTGGATGAGCAAATTTTACAGAGCCAATTGCACCTTCTTTTACAATTTTTTCACAGTTATCACAATGAAAATGCTTAGGGTCACAGTATAAGCATTGATATTGAATATCGTTAGGCATAAAAGGAGTATTACAAATATTGCATTGTGAGCCTCTTTCACAAGATGCTCTTGGAGGATTATATTGCAGTCTTATTTCAGCCTCTGAAAAGACTTCTTTTATCTTTAAAGCAAAAGAAGAGACTGGATCTATTTCACCAAGAAAATACTCTCCCGAAATATGTGATTCTTGAGATTCTTCTCAATTGCTGGCTGTAAGCTTTAATTTAGCATCAAAATTAATGACTGGAGGCAGTATGTATGGATTTTCAGATATGAATTCCTCATATAATTTTTTCAATTCTTCAAATTTTTCATTGAGTTTGTCTGCACTGATTAGGACTTTCTTATGATACGGCAACGGTTCTCCCTCTGATGGAGCTTCTGTGCCAATATCAAGGCTTTTTTCTCTTGGATTATCAGCAAAGACAATTTTTCCTTTTTGAATGATTACACAATATGGATGACATTTAAAATTTAAAATTTGTGGGGCAGACTCAAGAACTCCAAATTCACCTGCCCAAAAGTGCTTAATTAAGTGTCACTCTTTTTCTTGGGATATTTTAATACCTAGTTCTCTAACATTATCTAAATGAATCCCTATTGCGATAAATTTATCTGCCCATTCTGGGCAATTTACAAGATTTCATTGGATATTTTGCATGAATTCAATAGAAAGATCATTAAAAGCCTCCCAAAAGGTAATTAAATAGATTTTATCATCATTCTCTACCCATGAGAAAGATTTAACTTTTTTGGTATATATATCAATAGCAGTAAAAGCTGGGCAAATTTCTCCTATTTTTGGAGGTAGCGGTGGTCTTAATAAAAGATTTCCTGAAATTCCTGCATTTATTATCTTTTCTAAATCTATATTGACAGGAACGCCTTTCCATAGGATTTTTCCTTGATGAGCCAAGAAATAAATCGGAATTTCATCAACTCCAAGACTTTTTGGTGCCTGAGCATTAAATGAACCATTGCCTGCTCAATATGATTTAACTTTATTCGATCCTTCATTAATCAATTTTGGCTGAATCTCGCTTATCTTATCATCTATATAAATAGCAATAATTTCTGCATGCCCTTCCCAATCTGGGTTTCTTTCAAGCATTTCTTGATTATAGTTCATAAGTTCATCACTTGATGAGCTTCATGGAGTTCAAAACATGTATAGATAAAATTTGCTGCCATTAGCAGTAAGGGTAATTGTTTCGCCATCTAGACCCCTGACTGAAAGTGGAGGGAAAGGATCACCAGGGTTATGGGCAGTGTCAATAAATAGTTCGATTTTCTTTTCCTCTTCTGAGAGCTGTAACTCAAAATCGGAAATTTGGAAAAAGTTACCTTTGCCATTTAGTGAAAGCGAGATACGGTCTAATACTTGCTCGCCTGAAAATTGATAGTGCTTCGTGGAGGAGAAGATGGGATTTGAGATGCCTGAGCTTGAAGCTTTAGCTACTGAAGATGAACCGAGTTCTAATAAGTCGCTAAACATTTTTTTCTTCCTGAGTAAACTCCTTATTCCTTGTCTATTTTAAATCTTAAGGCTAAAGCTAAATTGGAGTTTAATTCTTTGCCTATTCAAAAAGCTGTAAGTTTAGATGAATATCTCATAAAAAAATGCATTTAATGACTTTTTACCATGACAATGTGACAAAAAGTAAGTGTCTTGGATTTAAGATAATGATGTAGAATTAATTTTAATATAATTTAGGCCATACTTTATATTTTATTCAAATTTTCTCTCTTTTTAAAATCCTATAATCTTGATAATTTTAAATTAAATGCAACCGATTTAACTTTAAAACGATTTTTTAATAAGAAATCTAATAATTATTAAGGAGTACGATGCTTCATCATGACATGCCAAGGCTTATGTCCATGACTTTCTGCCCAAGTAATTGTTTTTTCTTCATGAGCTTCGAATTTTTCCATGCATGCTTGACAGTAATCAAAATCTGGGCAATGGCAGC
>CATKHM010000331.1:0-21747 GCA_949751825.1 Blepharisma undulans
TTATTGCAGATCTTGGAAACTTTTTAGTAGGCGGCACCAAGATCTTCACTTTTCCACGAATTACTATACAAAAAGTATCTCCTGCTTCACCAATGTGAAAAATATAATCACCTCTTTGGTATTCTGCGTATATAAGAACTTTGCAACAGCCACGATGGATCGATTCCCCATCTTCGTTGTCTAATGAACTGAAAAGCTTGATTGATTTAGTGGCTTCCATGAGTTCGTTTATATCTTCTTGTGATCTTGATTCTGGAGTTTTTCGAAGAACATCAACAGCTCTAGATATAGCACTTTCTGTTTCCATTTTCGTTAACAACTAAAATTTAAGAAAATATTTATGTATAGCTTAAGATATGGAGAGAATTTTTAATATAAAAGGGATAGATTTTATCATCGCTCTATTCTTATTTTTAATTTTGTAAAATTTTTATTTTTGATTTTGAAAAATTTTATGATTAGATTTATTGATAAAAATATATTATTCTTTATTAAAAAAACTCAAATTTAATTCATTCATTAATTTACTATTAAAATAATTCGCAAATTATGGAGTTTTCAGGGATTGTTAAAATCACAGATCTGAACGACTTTTTAAATCCTTCAGCAAATTGTTCTGTGCACTCTTCAATGATAAAAACAACTCCTACTCAGACAGCTCAAGTGAGTTTAAGCGACTGCTTAGCATGCAGTGGCTGTGTGACTTCATCCAGCGCTGTCTTCCTCGAGCAGCATTCTTTAGAAATTTTCAGAAAAAACCTCGGACAAATGAGAATGGCAATATCCCTATCTCAACAAACAATTTTTGCAATTTCAAAATATTTCAGCATTTCTCCTCAAGAAGCTTTTGATAAAATTTCTGGAAAGCTGAAATCTCTAGGCGTAGAAAGAGTTCTCAATATGAATTTAGCTAGAGATATATCTCTCAATGCAGCCGCTCAAGAATTTTTAGAAAGATATAGAGAATCACAATTGCCAATATTATGCTCTGAGTGCCCAGGATTTGTGCTTTTTGCAGAGAAAAAAACAGACGAATGCATTTTACCTTTGCTTTCAAGAGTAAAAACACCTATGATGATACAGATTGAGATAAATTCATTGCAGGATTTTTTTAATGTGACTGTGATGCCTTGTTTTGATAAAAAATTAGAAGCAGTGATGGAAAAAGGAGTCGATTTGGTACTCACAACTACTGAGTTGCTTGAGTTTCTGAACGAAAATGACTTCTTAAATGCCATTTCTGATACTGAAGCTCCTATTTTCTATTCTTCCACAAAGCATAAATCAGGATCACTGGGATATGGAGAATTTATTTTTATGAAAGCTTGTGAAAACCTCTATGGCGAGGTCCCAACAATAGAAATAAAAACAACCAGGAGAAGAGATTTATTAGAAATGGAATTTCGCGATTTGAAGTTTTGTTTTGCAAGTGGGTTTCAAAATATCCAAAATATTGTGAGAATGGTAAAACAAGGAAAACTGAATTATTCATATGTTGAAATTATGGCTTGTCCAACTGGATGCTTGAATGGAGGTGGCCAACCAAGATTTGATAGAGAAATTCTTGGGACTCTTGAAGCTTCAATTTCGCAATTTTATAGGGAAGAAACCCAAGAATTGCCTACATGCTCAAATGCTTTTAGAGATTTCAAGCCATTAGACGTTAACACATTGTTATGGTAATGATATTTTCCATTTATTTATAATTATTATAATTCTTAATCAAATAGCTTAGGATAGCTCTGTTTGATTTAATCAAAATCTTTGCAAATGCAATATTCCGCATTAATATTATTTGCCCTACTCAAGTTTTCACATGGTCCTGCATATGAATCTATTCTATTGATTCCTGCTGTTCTATAATCTAAATACACAGAAGGTATTGCGGCTCCTTGTCCTCCTGTATTTTTTAATATAGGAGTTCTTTGACTTGACCCTGCAAGAGCATAAACCTCAAACATCGCTTTTTCGCTTTCATTTACAGTAAACTGTATTTGAATTTCTTCCAAAACTGATTTTAATTGCAACCCAAAAGCTTTTTGTATAGATTTTAACGTTAATTTTTGGCATATAGAGTTTCCTATAAATCCTGCAGGTGTAAAAACTTCGGAATTCATAGCCGCAATAGTTTCAGTAACAATTCTTTTCAGCAACATATTTAGCTCGTTATCAGAGTTTAGATCGTAATAGGATGAGTCAATTTCTTTGAGCACTAAGCATGAGCAATGAAGAGGTTGAATACCTAAATCATAACAGGTTCGATTACCCTTGACCTTTTCATTGAAAAGCACTATATAAGGTTTGTTATATGCCTCATCATATATGGGATAATCGATATCATAGGGAAGCCCAGAAAGAAATAGACTGGTGGGCCGCAAATCAATTTTTGTAGTTAAGCTCTTTGCGTTATGAGATAGAGTATCATAAGAGTAAGGGATTCTATCAAGTAGAGAATTTGAAGCGATCAAAAATAACGATGGTAGCTTTACTTCTTGGTAAGCTTCTATATCTGTGAACCAATTTCCGTACCTCATTCCATGGTCGGCATGCAAATATATTACTACATCATGGGTATCTTCGTATTCTTTTAAGTAATTTTTAAGAAAATTACTTAAATCCGGATCAAGAGTGGCAGCATGAAGTCCTGTTTCTTCATGAGCTGTATTTATATGTATATATATCCATTGATTAATATCCTTATACAAATTCGAGAACTCTTTGGTATAATTAAGGATATAATAATGTGACATGTGCTCTCCCATGCATCTCTGTACTGTATTTTGCTTTCTCATTTTAAGGTCCATGAATTCAAATCCTGCACAATAGAATGATCTTGTTGTGTGATCGACTTGAGGATATCTTCCTATTGACTTTGGAAAATAATAGTCACAATCTTCAAAACCTAGATATGTTATATAGCCCATTTCTCTGAACTTATTTCACAGAGCAGCTGGACCGAGAACGTCTTTCAAAGGTGGATTTTCATGTATTTTTACATTGGTACGATCTATATGGAGCATTACTTCCAAAAACAGGAACTACATTTTTCACTGATGAGGATCCAAATACATTGTGGATTTTAAAGTCAAATATAGAGTATGTCGAATTTCCAAGAGAATTTAATAATTCGACTGTTTTTGGAAGTTTTCTGAAAAAATGTCTTCGAGAAAAGCTATCTATTGTCAACATAAAAACTATTTGAGGTTTGTGAAATACTCCGGTTTTAGCAGCTAGCTCATTCATTCTTTCTTTGGTTCTATTGTAAGCTATTTTGTTAAATCTTGGCATATAAATCGCTTTATTTCATTTTTCCCCATCGCAAGATCCGATAGCAAATTCTTCATTATGCTTCAGATTAACTGGCCCATCGTATTCTTTTACTTCTCACATTCTGGCCATTTCTTGCTTCAGGTATAAAGCGTTTTTTGATTTTTTTGGTTCTAAAATATAATATCCTTTACCTTTTCCTTCACATTCCATTGTAAATTTGTTCTGAGAAAAATCAAAAGTCATTGTCGGAGTTTTTTCAGTTAATATATCGCAGCTTGGGTATTCATGAGGAGGAAATACTCTTTAGTACCCAAAAATTTTAGGCATACAGTAAGCTCCTTCATGGCTTTCATTTAGCTTATCAGTATCATTTATGATAAATTCTTTTTGCAAAAGATTTTGTGCTAAATATTCTTCGTTGCTTTTATATGTGCTTCACGAGCAATTCGCTGTGCATAAAGCATCGTGAGTAGTAGAGTCATCTATGCTCTCTTTCTAAATAAAAGTTACTTTATAAGACTGAGTTGTGGTGAGGAGATTTTTATTGGAAGCTTTATATTTTTCCGGGAATCACTTTTTAAAGTATTCAACATAAATAACCAGTCAGATCACATAGATGGCAAATAGAAATGTTACTACTTTTGCTGGTTCCATAAATGATAAAGCAATTGCAGATAAATGTCTATAACATGACAGAAAAGAAATGAAGGTTTTAAATTTTAAATTAAATTTAGGTTTGAGATATAATTGAGAATCAAAAATCATTTTATTCTATCCATATTTTCAATGTTATAAAAATTTCTCTAATTTTATTTGTAAAAAATGAATAGACACAACACAAATTAAATCGATAAAAGTCAATACTAGCGCCTTTATATGAATAATCAAATGAATGTTTTATATTTTCTTATTTCTGAATTAAAAAAAATCCTAGCATTTATTGATAGTTTTATTGCTTCTCAATGCATTTTTTTATTAAACGTACCTTTTATTCTAATTTGTCTGTTCTTAATATGAAATTATTGGGATATTTCTGCTTAATTTATTCAAAACTTTAGATATGCAATAGTCCATGTTAATATCATTTCTTCTACTTAAAAAATCACATGGTTTTGCATATGCATCTTTTCTTTTAATATCTATAGCTTTTATTCTAACCCTAAAATCTAAATATACAAAAAGATTCTTTGCTCATTACCCTTCAAATTTTGTAATATTTTCGTCCTTATGTTTGATTCTGCAATTGCATAATCTTCAAATAGCGGTTTTCACTTTCATTTACATCAAATTGCATTAGAACTTCTTCGTTATTTATAGCTTTCAAGCCATTAGACATCAGCACACTATTATGGTAATTTTATTTTCCCATTTATTTATAATTATTCTAAATTATTAATCAAATAGCTTAGGATAGCTTTGCTTGATTTCATCAAAATCCTTGCAAATGCAATATTCCGCATTAATGTTATTTGCCCTGCTCAAATTTTCACATGGCCCTGCATATGCATCTTTTCTGCTGATCCCTATTGTTTTTATTCTAATTCTATAATCCAAATACACAGAAGGTATTGCAGCTCCTTGACCTCCTATATTTCGTAATATAGAAGTTCTTTGGCTAGACCCTACAAGAGCGTAAACCTCAAACAGTGCTTTTTCACTTTCATTTACATTGAACTGAATTTGAATTTCTTCCATAACTGATGTTAACTGTAATCCAAAAGCTTTTTGTATTGATTTTAAGGTCAATTTTTGGCATATAGAGTTTCCTATAAATCCGGAAGGTGTGAAAACTTCGGAATTGATTGCAACAATAGTTTCAGTAACAATTCTTTTCAGCAGCATATTTAGCTCATTATCAGAGTTTAGATCATAATAAATTGGGTCGATTTCTTTCAGGACTAAACATGAACAATGAAGAGGATGAATGTCTAAGTCGTAGCAAGTTCTATTGCCATTGACTTTTTGATTGAAAAGGACTATATATGGCTTGCTGTATACCTCATCATGCACAGGATATTCGATATCATAGGGAAGTCCAGAAAGAAATAAACTGCTAGGCCGCAAATCAATTTTTGTAGTCAAGCTCTTTGCGTTATGAGATAAAGTATCATAAGAGTAAGGGATTCTGTCAAGCAGTGAGTTTGAAGCGATTAAAAATAACGCTGGCAGCTTTACTTCTTGATAAGCTTCTATATCTTTGAACCAATTTCCATACCTCATTCCATGGTCAGCATGCAAATATATTACTACATCATGAGTATCTTCATATTCTTTTAAGTAATTTTTAAGAAAATTACTTAAATCTGGGTCAAGAGTTGCAGCGTGAAGCCCTGTTTCCTCATGGGCTGTATTTATATGTATATATATCCACTGATTAATATCCTTATACAAGTTTGAGAACTCTTTGGTATAATTAAGGATATAGTAATGAGACATGTGCTCTCCCATGCATCTCTGTACTGTATTTTGCTTTCTCATTTTAAGGTCCATGAATTCAAATCCTGCGCAATAGAAAGATCTTGTTATGTGATCGGCTTGAGGATATCTTCCTATTGACTTTGGAAAATAATAATCACAATCTTCAAAGCCTAGATATGTTATATAGCCCATGTCTCTGAACTTGTTTCACATAGCAGCTGGACCGAGATAGTCTTTCAAAGGTGGATTTTCATGTATTTTTACATTGGTATGATCTATATAAAATATTACTTCCAAACACAGGAACCATATTTTCTACTGATGTGGCTCCAAATACATTATGGATTTTGAAATCGAATATAGAGTATTTTGAATTTCCAAGAGAATTTAATAACTCGACAGTTTTTGGAAGTTTTCTGAAAAAATGTCTTCTAGAAAAGCTATCTATAGTCAACATAAAAACTATTTGAGGTCTGTGAAATACTCCAGTTTTTGCAGATAATTCATCCATTCTCAATTTGATTCTGGTGTAAGCTGTCTCGTTAAATCTTGGCATATAGATAGCTCCATTTCATTTTTTTCCATCACAAGATCCGATTGCAAATTCTTCATTATGCTTCAGATTAACTGGCCCATCATATTCTTTTACTTCCCACATTTTGGTCATTTCTTGCTTCATGTATAAAGCATTTTTTGATCTCTTCGGTTCTAAAATATAATATCCTTTGCCTTTTCCTTCGCATTCCATTGTTAATTTGTTCTGAGAAAAGTCAAAAGTCATTGTCGGAGCATTTTCAGTTAAAATATCGCAGCTTGGGTATTCATGAGGCGGAAACACCCTTTCTCCTTCTTTCACTGAGTATCCAAAAATTTCAGGTACACAATAAGCTCCTTCATGGCTTTCATTTAGTGTATCAGTATCATTTATAGAGAATTCTTTTTGCAATAGATTTTGCGCCAAGTATTCTTCGTTACTTTTATATGAGCTTCACGAGCAGTTCTGTGTGCATAAAGGATCGTGATTAGTAGAGTCATCTATTTTCCCTTTCTAAGTAAAAGTTACTTTATAAGACCGAGTTGTGGTGCGGATATTTTTATTGGAAGCATTATATTTTTCTGGGAATCGCTCTCGAAAGTACTCAAGGGGCTCTGGAACATAAACAACCAGTCAGACCACATAGATTGCAATTAGAAATGTTATCACTTTTGCTGGTTCCATAAATGATAAAAATAATTATCGATAAATGTTCACAACATGAGAGAAAAGATATAGGAGGTTTATATATAGATATACAATTTGAATTAAATTTAGATTTGAGATAAATAATTGAAAAATCCAAAGTCATTTTTACTCTGCTCATATTTTAATATTATAAAAGTTTCTATGAGTTTATTTGTGAAAAATGATAGGCTGTTGTTGCGTAAATTAGGCACAGATAAAATCAATATTAACGACTTTATTAATAATAAAATGAATATTTTTATATTTTCTTATTACTGAATTAAAATTGCTATAGCGAGATAAGATGAACAGCACGGGGTGCTTTTATCCTATCTATCTATAGCGTTTATTGATAATTTTATTGCTGCTTAATTGCGCGTCTATTTATATATGCCTCTTATTCTATTCTAATTTGTTTGTTCTTAATATATAACTATTGAAATAATTTTGAAAATTGCTGTTCAATTTCTTTAAAATCTTTGCATATGCAATATTCTGCGTTAATCCCATTTGCTCTACTCAAATTTTCACATGGCCCTGCATAAGCATCTTTTCTTTTAATTCCTATAGTTTTTATTCTAACTCTATATCCTAAATATACAAAAGGAATGGTCGCTCCTTGTCCTCCATTATTTCTTAATATTTCTGTCCTTGCATTTGATCCTACAAGCGCATACACCTCAAATAGAGCTGTTTCACTTTCATTGACATCAAATTGTATTTGGACTTCTTCTAAAACAGAAGTCAATTGAAGCACAAAAGCTTTTTGTATCGACTTTAGTGATAATTTTTTGCAAATGGAATCTCCCAATAAATTTGAAGGGGTGAAAACTTCGTCATTTATAGCTGCTATGGTTTCAATGGCTATTTTTTGCAACAATAAATTCAGTTCATTATCAGAGTTCAATTCATAAAAGGAAGGGTCAATATCTTTTAGAACAAGGCATGAGCAATAAAGGGGGGAAATCCCGAGTTTGTCGCATGTGCGCTCTCCATGAGCTTTTTTGGTAAAAAGTATCAAATAACGCTTGTTATAGTCTTCTTCATAAACAGGGTATTGTATGTCATAACTCTTTCGTTAAATTTTTTAAATACTTTTTATGGTTCTCCAATTGATTAAATTAATGTAACCTATGGTGTAAGGCAGCCCAGAAAGATATAAGCTTGATGTTCTCAGATCAATTTTGGTAGTTAATCGCATTGTATTATATGTTAAACTATCATATGAGTTTGGAATTCTATCAAGTAATGATTTTGATGCTATCAAGAAAAATGCTGGAAGCTTGGCTTCTTGGTAAGCTTCTATATCTGTGAACCATTTTCCATATCTCATTCCATGATCCGCATGCAAGTATATTACGACGTCATGAGTATCTTCATATTTTTTTAGATAATCTTTTAAAAAATAGCTGAGATCTGGGTCAAGAGTTGTAGCATGAAGTCCTGTTTCTTCATGAGCTGTGTTTATGTGAATATAGATTCATTGATTAATATCCTTATACATGTCCGTGAAAGCTAAAGTATAGTTAAGAATATAATAATGAGACATGTGCTCTCCCATGCATCTCTGTGTTGTGTGTTTTTTTCTCATTTTTATATCCATAAATTCAAACCCTGCACAATAAAAAGATCTTGTCATGTGATCAACTTGAGGGTATCTTCCTATTGATTTTGGAAAATAGTAATCGCAATCCTCAAATCCAAGATACGTGATATATCCCATTTCCCGAAATTTATTTCACAAAGCACTAGGGCCTATGTAATCCATTTTGGGAGGTTTTCCATGTATTTTTAAAGTTTTGTCTATATAAAAATTACTTCCAAATACAGGAACCATATTATTGATAGATGTATCACCATAAATATTGTGTATCTTAAAATCAAAAACCGAGTATTTTGATTCTCCAAGTGAGTTCAAAAGTTCTACCGTTTTTGGTAATTTTCTAAAAAAATGCCTTCTTGAAAAGCTGTCTACAGTCAACATAAATACGATTTGAGGCTTATGAAACACTCCAGTTTTTTCAGATAACTCTTTCATTTTTTCTTTTGTTCGTTTATATGCTATTTCGTTGAATCTTGGCATATACGTTGCTCCATTTCACTTACTTCCGTTGCAAGATCCCAATACGTATTCTTCATTATTTTTTAAATTAACTGGTCCATCATATTCTTTAATATCCCACATTTTTCTCATTTCTGGCAATAAATATAAGCCGTTTTTAGATTGTTTAGGCTCTAGAATATAATATCCTTTGCTTTTCCCATCACATTCCATGGTGAATTTATTCTCAGTAAAATTCATCTCCATTTTTGGTGGATTTAAAGTCAAACTTTCACAACTGGGATACTCGTGAGAAGGGAAAACTTTTTCTCCTTCCTCTATTGAGTAGCCAAAAATTTCAGGGAAGCAATTCATTTGATCTTTCAAGTCTCTTATCTTGTCAGTGTCGTTAATAAAAAATTCTTTTTGTAAAGAAAAGCTAGATAAGTAATCTTGATTATTTGTGTATGAATCTCATGAGCAGCTTCTGAAGCATAAACGTTTGCGGCCTACAAAATCATCAGTGCCACCTAGCTATATATAGCTTACGTTATATGAAGGAGTCACTGTTCGAATATCTTTATTTTTTGGATGATATTTCTGAGATGCTCTGTTGTGAAAAGAAAAAAGAAATTTTGGGCAAAAATACATCGCCCAGTATAAAGCAAAGATAGCAATAAGCAGAGCTATTATTTTGCCAGGCTTCATTAAGAAATAATTACTGATATATATCAACTTATTTATTGGAGGTTTCAATTTCCTTATTTAAGTATAATATGGAGATTATTTTAGAAATTTTAGTTATCCTCAACATTTTTATTCGATTCTTCTGGAGATTCTTCATATTTTTTCTCCTCATCCAGAGATTTATCTAATTGCTCAACATCCTGTGACTCATGTGTTATTTGTTTAATTCCTAAACATTCATCAAATAAGTTTGAAACAATTCTTACACTGCAAGAAGCATCTCCAGTGATGATTGCGTCAATGCTTTTTTCATAACTTAGATATGTGATCCAATTGCTGTCTTTTTCATTCTCTTCTATATGCATTTTTGGCTGGATTTTTTGTAATGGACTTCATGTTAAGCTTGTGTCTTCATCGTTAAATGTTAATTGGGAAACCAATATAGACCCATCACTTTTTCCTACTAATAAAATATCGCTCATGCCTGGCATCTCGATCACTGTGAGCTTACTTGCAATATCTTGCGCATGGCTCATAATCGGCACATTAAAGCACAATAATTTGGTCCTTGTAATGAAATCCCATATAAAAACGCCGCTCTGTACAGAACTAAGTGCGATCACTAGATTTTTATTTTCAATTAATACAATAGATAAGCACGCCCCAGCAAAACCTTCTAATAATAGTGATTTGTTTTGTTCATTGGCAGCTGCATAATAAATCCTTAGTGGGTTATAATCAAGCTTCACATAGCTTCCGTCTTCTTTTTGATATGAATTTTCATATCCTACAACAATAAATCGTTGTATATGAGAATATTCAATTGTTCTTACGCTTGGAATTATTGTTTCTTCGTGAAAATAAAATTGTGGAGACTCCTGAGACAAATGCCAAACTTTTATGGATCCATCATGAAATCCTGCATAAATTAGATCAGGGGCTGGATTTATCATACAAGTAATTTTACTTGTGGAATGGGAATTTATTTCTGAAAGAATTGCAAAGGTATAAGTGTGAATTATTTTGAAAATTTTATCAGATTCTGCTACGACAATGATGTTGCCTCGGATGCTTTCTTTGGAGTGACAAGCACTCATGATGTGAATTCCGCGTTTGGGCTGATATTTTTGGACACGAGTTTCTCCAGTTAGTAAGCAAAACATATCAATGCTTCGAGGGGATACTGCGATAATGTGATAAAGACGAGAATTTTCAGACCATTCTGAGATATCAGGAAGGATTATAAACGCAGAAAGAATTGAGCCCCGTTGGGATGAAGGAAAGCGAGTGTTGCTTGAAACTTGTTTAGTGATTGAGATGCCTAATTTGTTGTTTGGGGATATATTAGATGCACTATTTCCCATTTTATTATTAAATTAAAAATACTAGTTAGATATTATATTATTTGATTCAGCTGTCTATAATTTTTCAAATTATTTACATTTTAATAATTTATATTTATTTATTGATTGGAATAAATGCAATAATATAAATGGGTCCGATATATAATTCTTTGTGGGATAAAATTACTGATTCTTATAAAATTAGACTATTGCTGTGATACTTTTTCTTCAATCAAGGCTATAGACATTTGAGTTATTGTGAAATTCAAGTAACCAAAACGTAAAACGAAGATTTAAGCAAAGAGGCAAAGCATTTGGGAATTAATAGATTTTAATTTAAAATTCTTATAATTGAAGAATTTTCAACCAAAATCAAATAAAATCATAAATATTTGGTTAGCATAAAAACGTATTAGATTTTCATACTTGCTATTAAATAGAAAAATATATGGTTGATAATAGATAAGATGGAAGCTTACCCTATTAATCACTTAATAAACTATTTAATTATATTACCGAATGGGTTGTTGTGGGAATATTAAATCTGAGAAAGGTGAAATTGCTCTTAGTGACGAAGAAACGATTAGACCATCAACAGATATTTCGAAAATTATTGCAGCCAAAGCAACAGAAGGGAACGAAACTAAAAGAAGCTTTAAATCATTTGCAAACGGTTTTCCAATCCCAATAATGAAGCAATCAATTATATCTGAGCAAACAGGAACTGAAGCTGATTTTGAGCTTATAGATCTTCCTTTGCCAGAAGAAAGTTTTATGGAAAATCGAAAAAGTGATGCATGGCTATATGAAAGTGCTTGAAACTTTCCTTGTTCAGTGAAAAATGCCTTGTAAGTTAAATAATTAACTGTTTTCGTTGGCAACGATTTTGGATAAATTTAAATGTAAATTAAGATCTTAAAGATGGCTCTTTCTGGTAATTTTTAGTATTATTTTTGTATATATAGACTAATTATCTATTTTAATTTCTGCATTATTTCATAAACACATAATATTAAAGAATTTCTAATAACTTTTAAAGATTTTTCTTATTATATTAAATTAATAAGATGCTTCATGAAATTTTGTTAGGGCTACTGGGAGAAATCGGTGGCGTAATTGAAGAAGTCAACGGCATATTTCAAGTTCGTGAAGACTGCTATTTTTTAAATAAATCTGAACAAGAGTTAATTAACAGGATCTTAAGAGTTGCTGGACATTATAAGTATCTTGAAAGGTTTTCTACAAGATATGGCGCGATGAACGCAGGATTAACCCAAATCGTCAACTTAAGAGGTTCAGACGATGAAGAATCTCCTGGTCTTTATTTAAAAGCTTTGTGCAGAGGAATCAAAGACTTATTAGAAGAATATAGAAGTAAAATTGCATCGATTGAGCAAGAGTATTTAAAAGGTCGCACTTTGACTATTCCAAGCTTATTGGATTTGGTAAGAAATGATGAATTAGCTGCTGTTGCTAAAATTGCTCATCAGATTGACACACAGAAGCTTAGAGGTGGACAATTGTTGGATTTAGTTTTTAAAGAAGAACAATGTCCTGCGTTAAGAGACACAATGGAAAGAATGCATATTAAATTATTGCAGGTATTTTTCCATCAATTAATTGCATGAACTGTGTATGGAAATTTATTGGATTCTTTTGGCGAATTTTTTGTAAGACAGCAGGAAGGAGATGAATGGACAAGTAAGTATAGCTTGGATTTGGATATGATCCCAGAGTCATGCATCACTACAAAATTAGCTGAAAAAGCGCTTTTTATTGGAAAAGCTGTAAGAGTTCTTGGTGATTCTTTGACAACTGAAGAAGCTGAAATGTTTGCGAAAGCACTTAGACAAGCCCAAAGCAATTTTTCAAAATTGATTTTGGCACAAATTCTTGAAAGAATGAGAAAATCAGTTGGAAATCGCCTTTGAAACCTTGTGGTTGTAAAATCTGATTTGATGGGTCATATAAATGCTTTAAAAAATTATTTTCTACTATCCAGAGGAGAGTTTATCCTGACTTTTCTTGAAGAATCTATGGATATAATGGCACTTCCTCCAAAGCCAGATACCGCAGCTCAAGATATAAACCAAGGCCCATTTGCCCAAGCTCAGTCCTCCTTAGAAGAAGATCCCTACCTTACCAATTTCAAGCTTTCTATAAAGCAATCAGGGTTTACCTATAATGATTTTTCCAGTATAAAAGATTTATCATTACTCAGCAATGCAAACCAAACTTCCAAAAACTCAATTTCTCTTGTACAAAATAAATTCACAAGAAGACCAGGAGCCGTCTGGCATTCTCGCAAACAACAAATTATGCCAGGCTTTACCTGCCAATTTACTTTTAAATATAATCCTCCTTGCTATGCTTATTTAATGCTGCAAAGCGAAAAAGAAATTTCTGGTCAATACAGCAAAGCACCAATATCTCCACCTGAAATAGAAAACGGGCTAGTGCTTGCAATCACAATAAATGAAGGAATTATGAGATTCGCTGTACAGGTGAATCAATTGACTGTTGCAGAGTCAGAGAAAAAATGTGAGCTGACGACTATAAAAGTTGGGCTCACATATGAATCAGATTTTATTAAGGTGGAATTAAATGGAAACGTGTGCATTGATTCTCAAGTGAATTTTCAAGGGATTAAACTTGATGTAGGAACATCGGCGTATATAGGAATTGGTTCACAAACTGGGATTGAGCTATTGAACTGGGGATTTATCCAGACTGGAACAGGGATGCAAACAGCTATATTTGATAGCTGAAGTGGCCTTACGTTGGAATATAATACAGAATGGCCATTAAACCTTATGCTGTCTCCGCAAATTCTTGATAAATATATGGCACTTTTCCGATTTCTATTTACCTTGAAAAGAGCACAATTCACTTTGCAAAGATCATGAATCACTTTGGTCAAAAAAAGAAATCCTCAGCTGCAAGCTATGAGCGAAATTCCAAGAGAAGCTTTACAACTGCGGGCTCAAATGAATTTTTTACTTGATAATTTGATATCTTATTTGCAGCTTGATATAATACAAACACAGTTTACTCTTTTTAAGAAAAAAGTCAGTGAAAGTGAAGATTTCGAAGAAGTTAGAAGTTACCATGATCAATATGTAGCAAAAACTGCTTATCTTTGTTTTTTGCAGTTTCCGAAAATAGTGAAATCTATACAAGAGATTTCGAGATGCTGCCATGAGTTATGTGGAGTTATGGAACGAGGAGGCGATTTGAAAATGGTGAAAAGCACATTTGAACAGCAGCTGCTTTTTGCGTTTAATGTTCTGAGCAGTCTTAAAGGTCAGCATACAGCTTTAGGCCAATTACTTTTAAGATTGAATTTTAATGGCTATTTGACCAAGCTCCAAAAAGAAGCAGAAAGGCCTCGATTAACTTACTTAAGGTAATCATAATTAATCATATTTTAATATCTGCAAATACAGAAATCTGAATTCACTCCTATTTCTTTTGCAATATGCTCACAGCGTCCTTCATTTTTATCTATTCTCTTTAAGTACATTGCTCTGGCTTTTAATTTCCTATCCTTGTAATATATTGGAACTGCATGAAACCCGCCACTGTTTTCTTTGCATCCTCTTTTCTTACCTATAACTATATATGCTTCAAAAATCGCATTTTTGTCTTCCTTTATAGAACATTCGAGTTTATAAGCATCTGTTAAAGTTGAAATTTTCTGTGCATACACAGAAATAATTTCATTTAGACTGACTTTTTTGCATATAGAATTTTTATAAGATTGGAAGTTCATATAAGCTTCTTCATTGATCAGCTCTATTACATAATCAATTAGTTTTTCTATTAAGAATTTCAAAGATAAATCACTATAAATCACACTTTTTTCTACTATGTCCATATTCATGCAAGAGCATCAGAAGTTTGATATGCTAATATCAGTGCAGCCACGATTGTTTGAGATCTTTTCCAATAGTAAGCTAACAGATTGATCTTTAGTTTCGCCTTTTCAGTGTGAATAGACAGAAGAGTATTGAGATATTGAGTCAGTATAAGGAATATTTGCTAAGTGTTTCAAAGTCAAATAAAGATCTAGTTTTCCGACTAGTCTTTTAGAGTTATGCGAGAGAATATCATATGAATATTGTATTCTTTTAAGAATAGAGTCACTTGCAATTAAAAATAAAGCTGGAAGACGATGTTCTTGAAATGCTGCTGGATTTCTATACCACTCACCATAGCGCATTCCATGATCTCCATGCAAAAACAAAGCCAATTCATGGCCTGTTTCTTTAACAATCGAAAAATAATTGGATAAAAATGCAGATAAATCATCATCTAAAGTTTCAATTAGAGTTCCAGATGCTTCATGATTCGTCGTTAAATGAAGATAAGCGAAATGATTAATCTCATTATATTGGGCAGTAAATTCTGATAAATAATCAAACATATATTGATGAGACATTTTAGTTCCCACACATCTTTGGCCGACAGATATTTTTTCAAATGAGTATCCACAATGTTTTTGAGCTCCACATCAAAAGTTTCCCATTATATGGTCAACATCTGGCTTATCACCCATATAATTAGCAAAATAATGAGAACAGAATTCAAATCCAAGCAATGTGGCAAATCCTTTATCTTTCATATACCAAAATATAGAAGAGTTACCTAGTGCGTCTCCATGATAAAATTTATCCATGTTTCATTCCTCCTCTTTATCGCCTACATGATATATTCTTGGATTCCCTGTAAATAATGGGATTACATTTCGTACAGAATTATCTCCAATCACATTATGAATTTTGAAATCATAGACCTTATATTCTTCTTCATTTAAAGAATTTAACAGTTTAACTGTCTGAGGAAGTTTCCTGTAAAAATGTCTTCTTGAAGCAGAATCAATAGAAATTAACAGAATGACTAATTTTTTGGTTGTTGTATCTGTATTATTGCTATTATGAATTGCGTGATTCTCTGACATTTTGGAGAAAACTCTTTCATTTGTTTCCATTTTATAACGAAACTTATATTGTATTTGGTCAAAATATTCTCCATCTGGATTGCAGGTCCCTAAAGCCCATTCTTCATTATTTTTCAGAGTTATTGGACCTTTGTAGAGTCTAACTGGGTTATTAAATGCACTCTCTAGTATAAACGACTCATTAAAAGAGTTTGTGCCTAGCACGTATTTTCCTTTGAAATTTCCTGTGCAGTTCATAACCAAAATATTTTCCTTTATATTTATATGCATAGATTCTTTTAGATTTGGGTACTTATCTCTACATTTTGGGTAATTTTTCAAGGGAAAAACTATTTTTGCTTCATTTTCCTCATATCCAAAAGATTGCGGCAAACAGTAGAGATTTGTTTCTGCAAGGCCCAATTTTAATTCTACATCATCATTGTATTTTAGAGCTGTTTTATTTTGATGATTCTCTATTCATCTTTCATTAGATAAGTATTTAAGCCAAGGACACTGAAACCTTTTGCAATTGGTTTTCTTGACTTTTGCGTTACCGACGGTGCTTAGATTCTGAATAGGATATTACTGAAATATATGAAATATTATCATTTTTTTCACTATTTCCTATGGAATGATAAAGAAAAACCAAGAAAATTAAAACTCCAAAGAAGCCTAAATATGTGGTCTTCTTAATCATTTAAATATGTCCTTATTAATTTAAGCATTAGTTATGGCATTAATTTCCCATGACTCTCTGAAATCTTTATTTTCATACATGATTACAGGGAAAAACCTCACATCAACCCATTTCCCTGCAAATCTTTTAGTTGTAATAATCTTTCTTGCATTTGATGCTTCATTTTCATTTGAATATTCTACATAAACATTCCCAATTCCCTTTTCTCCACACCTTGGGACACTCAATGATAAAATAGTCCCATGCTTTTCTAGCTCAAATCTCAAGTCACTTATAATATCTAAATATTCTGTATCTGTTTGTATTTCCGAGGCACTGATAATATTTCTCAAAACCAATACTTTTGTGACTGGATCGATTCTTCTCACACTTGGCAAATTTTTTTTGCTGATTTCTTCCAAAGGCATTTTTTGGATATTTTTATTTGCATAATTTCCAAAAATTGTGCTCATGGAATTTGCATTCATTGGCTGAGATCCAGTATAATGCTTAGGTCTTGAAACTTTTATTTCTTTGCTTCTATAGGTCATTCCTTGTAATGTTAAAGCATTATTAGCTTCTTCTACACTGCGAAAATCGAAAAAAATAAATGTGCTGTTTTTAGGACGCCAAGTATTCAATAAAGGGTTACCTTGACGAGTTATAAGTCCTAAAGCTCTCATAGCCCCTATAAAAATATCAGTAAATTCAGATTCAACTGTATCTGTAGGCAAATTGTCTACATAAATTTTTGAGTCGATTTTATCTGATCTGGCTGCATTGGATTCTTGAAATGAATGAAGAAAATCTACAACTAAGGATGAGTCAGGATCTGGCATGGGAACCAAAGCTCTTGAGTGAGGAGATGAGCTTCGAGATGGAGAGCTACTATATGATGAAGAAGATCTGGAGCGAGAACGTGATCGTGAATATGAACTTGACCTAGATCTTCTTCTTTTAGGCATTTTTTATAAATGTCAGAAGAATATGAAGTCGAAGCAATACTCGGCAAAAAAATTACCCGAAAAACAACTTATTATTTAGTTAAATGACAAAATTATGATCATTCTAGTAATACCTGGGAGCCTATTGAAAATCTTAGTAGCTGCAGGGAACTTTATGAAGAATATGATATAACTCATAAAGATAAGCCAATTGAAAAGACTCAAGGCAGCTTCGATCGAAATGACAAAATAAAGCAAATTTCTCAGATTTTATATGATGATATAAATCAAGTCGTTTATGGAGAAGTTGAATGGGAAGACGAAAGTTTATTTCACACATTATACCCTGTACAAGAACTACATAAATATTGCCCTAAAGAAATGTGTGAAATGTACAGGAAACTCTTGATATTAGAGTATAAACCTAAAAATTAACAGTTTATTCGATAATCATTATCTCTATTTTTATTTCAGGGCCAAAATAAGCCCTTCTTTCCATTGTGGATAATCTTCATAATCCCAAATAGCTCCCTGGCTCAACTTTGGTGATCTTTTCTTTTATATTTAAAGTTTTCACTGTTTTTGAAGGGATTTCGATATTAAAAGAAAGCCCAAAGCTCCGAACTAATTATAAAATACTGCAAGATTCCCCCGCAACACAATTCATAAATATATCTTTTATAGGCTCATTGCCTAAATTTTCAATTTCAAATGACCTCGTCATGATATCTCCAGTTCTAAACGCTACTTGTATTTCTCCAATAGGCCGAATAAATATAAAATAAGGCGCCCATACATTGAAATCATGACCATGAGGTATTGTTAATTTACAGTCATGGCAAAAATCTACATAAAAAATACCAAAATTTTCACAAACTTTGCAGTTAAACCTGATCCCACGAAGCGGTGCGATTTGGCAGCCATCACAAGTGACGCCTTCATGTTCCCCAGCCCTAGCCAGCTGAAAGAAATTATTGTGAGGATGTTTTGCCAACGCTTTGCACTTTCAGCAGAGATTATAATTTTGACAGTCTAAACATACATTTCTTGTCCCCACAATCGGCTCCTCATGGCAATTATCACAAATTACCCCTGGATGTACCATATTTTGATCGATTCCATTTTCCCTCATTTTTCTTTCCAGCTCAAAGATTTTTATTTCATTTTCTTTTGAAATTTGAGAAAGTGTATGCACAATGCCAGCTAAAAATTTAACACAAGAGTGGCTGTCAAGATCGATATATTTAAATTCTTCGCCACAATCTCCGCAGGCAATAGTTCTTTTATCGCATTCTTTTTCGTGTTCTTCAATAGTGTTTTTGGCTAGAAATATATTGCAGTCTGCATAGCGACATTTGACTCTTTTGAAGTTGCATTCATCATTTTCATGCTTGGCCAGATTTTCTAGATTAATCACAGCTTCACATCCATCGTTTTTATATTGGCAATAAATCTTCAAATTACCAAGGATTTGTTTTAAAAACCTGTGTGGCTTCTGAAGGGCAAGCTTACATCTTTTTGGGCATTCATTTCGACGCTTGCTTCAATCTTCGATGCAAGTTTTGCAGAAATTTGTTTGACAGACTGAGCATTCCATGGGGTCTTCGAGGACGTCTGAACAGATTTCGCATATAAGCTCGGCATTGACAGGATCAATAAATCTCTCAACTTCATAACCCATTTTAATTAAAATCAGATATCATCAATAAAGCTACTATTTAACTTTTGCTAATTCTTAAATTCTTTAATGAATAGAGTTGTACTGATTTCTGACCCTTTAAGTATTGCGTCTAATAAATCTTTGTGGAAAATAGTTCCACTATTATCCAATCAATATCGATGCTTATTAAGAAGGAAATAATAATATCTTTTATCTTGACTTCCTTTTATATCAATTATTGGCAAATTCACTATTTTATATTTCTTTTTTAAGCTGCATGTCCTTAATTCAATAGTTTTTCCATCAAATAAAAGTTTAACCTCTTCAACTGCATAATATGCTTCTTTTCAAGATCAAATACTCCCTCATAAGCTTGCTCCAAATATAGCTACTGCAAAATAAGATGGATTTACAAACTGAAAATAAGCTAAACTTCCTATCTGTCCTAATACTCCTCCGCCAACCAAAAAATTCATAGTTTTGAATAAATCTGTTGAAAAAATCAACAATTTTCCATCCTTTGGAAAAATATGTGATTTATTGGGAATAAATGTTCCCATAGCTCTTATACTTTTCATCATTTTTCAAAATAATAAGTAAATAAAAATATGATGAATAATCGTTAGGTAATCATAATGTCGAAGATCCAAAATCTTTCACAGACAATTCCATCATCGCTTGCTTGGTCTATATCAAAATCAGTTTCTCCTGCATGCTCAAGTAGGCATCAAAGAAAAATGAGTACTCCTACTGATCCAAAAAATTCTATTCTAAATTCTTCACAAAATTTTCCAAATTTGTACAAAATTAAAAACAGAACCTTGAGAAATGGAGTTAAAATTAATCCAGAAATGGCTGCACAAGTAATTAAAGATTTTTTGATACCTATGTTTAATCATGATAACCGAAATAGGACAGAAAAACTCAGAAAAAAGGTATTTGGGATAAAAGATCAAGAAAAAAGAAACCAAAGCTTCAGTGAGCATGAAGGAACTGTTTATGCAGAATTAAATTTAAGTACACAGCTTAATGATGAGATGAAAAAATTAAGAGAAAAAAATGATTATTTGCAAAGAAAAGTTCATGAAATAACGCAGGAAAAAGAATCAATCAAGTATGAGTATGAAAAATTAAAGGAAGAAAACATCCAAAATGAAACAAATATTTTTGCATTAAATTTGCAGTGCTTATCACTGCAGCATGATTGCAGTAATTTATCGAATAATTATACATTTATGAAGCTGCAGTTAGAAGAATATAAAGAAAAATATGAACAATGCTTTGAAGTTAAGGAAAAACTATGCAAGGAATTGCACGAAGAAAAAGCAGGTAATGACAAATTAAGGAACAAAGCAATTCAGCTGGAACATGGAGCAGCTTTATTAGTTCTGGAAAATGAAATAATGGGAGAACGTTTAAAAGGTCTTTTTACAGCTTTCGATCATATTGCAAGGCATGCATCATTGACTGTTCAGCTTGAAAATGAAATTGAAATTCTTCGCAAAAATTTATTTTCCCTTGCCAGTTTTAATATGAGCTTAATAGAAGAGTTAAACAACATCATTAAGGTTAGGGATACTTTATTGGAAGCTTCAGAAGAACTTACTATAGTAAAAGATGATTTAAAAAGCCAACGTGATAGAATAGTTAGAAATTTTAAAGAAAACGCAGGATCTTTTCAAAGGGAATTGCAAGCAGCTCAACAAGAAAGAGAAAAATACAAACTTCAGGCAAGTGAATTTGAAAAAAAATTCAGCGACTTAAATCAAGAATATAATCGACTGCGCACAAGACTTAAATCATTTCAGCATCATTTTGCTAACTCTGAATTGGATGAAAAAATATGCAAAAATTGTCAAAGACCTTATATAGAAAAAGATAATTTCAATTGATCATGCAGAACACACCCAAGTAAAATAATTGATGATATATGATTTTGCTGTGGGAAAGTAGGAAAAGAAGCACCAGGATGCATAACTTCTAAACATGTTTCTAAAGAAGACGATGAATTTGAGTTGAATCAGCCTAAAGCTATATCAAACTTATGCACTGTAAATTTAATATAGAGTTGCAGAGAATTCGGCCACACAAACGAAGAGTGTCCCAAAGATCCAAATACAAGAACAAAATACCCACCTATTGAAGAATTAGAAAGAATCAAAGAAAACTTAAAACGAAAAAGCAAAACCAGTAGCTTGGTATCCGGAATTCAAGAAAAAGTGGTGCAGATTCTTGAGACGAGGCTTGAAGGTAGCGAATTTGCCAAAGTCAACCAGGAAACAAATGAAGATGAAGAAGAAAAAGAAAGCAATGAAGAAAATATGCTTAAAAGCTTCTGAGACTTAGAAAAACTTAAAAGTGAACTGACTTTTGATGAGGACAATACATCAATGAAAATCGATTTTTCATCTGATAAAAATCCACCGCTGAATAAAAAGCGTCAGAGTTATATAATAAGCATAGAAGAGCTTAAAAATATTAATACATAATTTTTACAATGATAAATAACGATACTACACACAGAAAAAGAAAAGTCAAAGACCC
>CATKHM010000332.1:0-21734 GCA_949751825.1 Blepharisma undulans
CTAACACCCTAACACCCTAACACCCTAACACCCTAACACCCTAACACCCTAACACCCTAACACCCTAACACCCTTATACCTACTGGCTGGTTATCTATAGTTAAAAGATTTTTAGTCTGCTTAATACTTTTTTTGCAATTTATATTTTAATAAGAATAGTAAAAATTTATAAATGAAGTTCATAAATCAAAAGAAAGCCAAGTTGCTGAATTTTCAACTAAATTTAAATTCTGAAGATCTTGAAAATGCAAGAGAACCTAATCAAGATTTTACTAACAAAGATTTTGCAAGCCAAATATTAACTGCTGAAGAACTAGACTTTAAAACATTTGAAATTTCAAGCAGAACAAGTAATAGCCCAGAAATAGAGCAGAATTTTAGAAGAATTTGCTCCCTGTATGAAAAGCAAGGACATGCTGATATATTATTAAATCAAGCTTATCAAGAATTCGTAAAGTCTTACAATAAAATCTCATCACTTTATTGGATTCATAAATCTTATTCAAGAACTAATTTATCTATTTATCAAACTGAAAATGAAATAGAAGAGAATAAAGTGCTTGAATCTCTCAAAGAATTAGACTATGGCACTTCAATTGCTTTACTTCCAAATGGTGAACTATTTTGTTTTGGAAAAAATACCTACCCATCTTCAGGGATAGCTTTGATAATTCACAATAATTATAGAGTTCAACTATTACCATCTGGACCTCCTTGCTTCAATTCATCAGTTATTTATTTCAACAGATGTGTCTATTGCTTTGGAGGATGATTCAATAATGCTAATACTTTAACTTTATCCTATAAATTTGATTTGGATGAGAATCGATGGATAAATTTAAACCCCATCCCTCAGGCATACACACTTTGCAATAGTGCTATTTTTAAAGGGAATATTTTGATTTCAGGACATACAGTTTCACATATTTTACAATATGCAGTTGATATTGATTCTTTCTCAATTATCAGTCATGAGTTTGGATCTAAGTTTAGAAAGATCCTGATAAACACAGAAGAAAGATTGTATTTAATCGAATGTGGTAAGGATGGATTAATCTTTGAAAGTGAGGTTGAAAATGAATATATTTGGAAGCCAATACAAAAATCAATAATTTGAAATTCTCCTTGCCAAGTATTTTTGTCATATAACAAAGGAGGAATATATATAATAACAAATTTGCAAGATCGATATTACAAATTTGATTTAAATCACAAAGAAATGACTAAAATTTAATAAAGAAAGAGCACTATATTAATTTTAGTAAAACAGGAAACTTTAAAGCATTTAGCTAAAAATATAAATTAAGCTTATTATAAATTCAATAATAATCAACGCTTTCCAATTTACCTATTCCAAAATCCACATCTGGATATAATTGACATAAATGAAATGGTCGCTTTATGTCTGCAATTTTATGTATATTAGCTTAGCTTAGAGTCCTAGTCCTCCATTTAATTGAAATAATTAAAAAGGAGTTAGTTTGATAATAAGTAGAACCAATAATAACTCAAAAATGGAACAACATCTCAGAAGGATTGGCTCAATTAATGATAGAATAAGCTCTAATTATTATCCAACATTAAGCCATTCATGCCACGAACATGCTGGCACTTATCATAATACCGCATCTCTTTATCTTTTGCATGAATCAGATAAGAAAACTAGCTTGATTATTTATGACATTGAAAAAGGAAAAGAAGCAATAAAAGCATTGGATACATCTGAAAAATTGAATGACGGGACATGCATTACTCAACTTCCTGACGGTGAGCTATTTTGCTTTGGGACTATCAGCCATTCTATCTCTGGGCTTGCCTTAATAATTAGTCCTGACTTAAGCATCCGCAATTTACCATCTCTCAGTCCTAGCTGCATTTCATCAGCTGTTTATTTTAAACGAAATGTTTATTGTTTTGGAGGATTAGATAAAGGTATGTCCGTGGCATTATCTGTTAGATTTGATTTGAATAGAAATTGATGATTTAAGCTAGCTCCAATGCTGCACGCTGATTGTCTTTGCAATAGTGCAATATTTAATGGGAATATATTGATTTCTGGATATGAAAAGAGGAAGATTTTGGTATATTCAATTGATATTGATTCTTTCTCAGTAATTCCGTATAAGTTTGCAAAGGAAAAAAGAAAGATTCTGATAAATGCAGAAGAAAGATTGTATTTGATCGAATGCACTAATGGATCAATCTATGAAAGTGAAATTAGAGACGAGTATGCTTGAGAAAAAATAGCAATCTCAATAATATGTTTTGACCCGTTTCAGTTGCAGTCCTTGTATAATAAAGAAGCAATATATATCATAACAGACTTAAAAGAGCGATATTACAAATTCGATGTATCAAAAAGATTATGATTGACTTTTTAAATATAAAAGCTTTATATATTTAAGGATGAGTAAAGTAAATTTATCTGAATTAAGTTAAATATTTCTTTCAAATATGCCTAAATGATTTTCAAGTAAATTTCATATTTGAAACCTGGAGTTTGATAGCATTTATCTTAATTTATCAAGTTAACTACAATCTAATTCGTATTTAAAATATTTTAGTAAATTTATAATGAAATTAAAGACTGAAAGCTATTCTAGCTTGATAAACTTTAAACTCAATTCAGAAGCAGATGATCTCATGAATGTATCACAGCAAATCCAAAGTCAACTCAACCACGATTCCAAAAATCAATTCTTAACTACTGAAGAACTAAGAGCCAAAGCATCCTTAATTTTAAATAGAACCTATAATGATTCTAAAATAGAACGAAATTTCAGGAGAACTTGCTTGAGATATGAAAATAGAAGTTTTAATTCTGATTTATTGCTTAGTCAAGCTTATCAAGAATATATCAAAGGCTATCATCAAATCACATCTCTTTATTTGATTAAAAATGTTAATGAGAGGACTAATTTGACTATTTATAACACTGAAAATGAAAGAGAAGAAGAGATTATATTAGAGACTCCAAAAACATTAGACCATACCACATGCATAACTCAGCTTCCAAATGGTGAGTTATTCTGTTTTGGTAACATATCAGCTTCTGGGTATTCTTTGATAATAGACTGTAATCGTAAAATTCACAATATTTTAATGATAAAGAAATCACGAAGCCATCTGGGCCTTCCTGTTTGGAATCATCAGCTATTTATTTAAACGGGAACGTCTATTGCTTTGGAGGATTTTATCGTGGCATTGCAAAAAATCTATTCTATAGATTTGATTTAAACCAAAATCGATGAATTAAATTAACACAAGCTCCTCAAGCTGATGGCGCTTGCAATAGTGTTACATTCAATGGGAATATTTTGATATCTGGATATGTCAATAAAAATATTTTGCAATACTCAGCTGATATTGAATCATTTTCAACGATTCCTTATGAGTTTGGATACTTGAAAAGGAAAATTTTGCTCAATGCAAACGAAAGATTGTATTTGATTGAATGCTTAAATGGGTTGATCTATGAAAGTGAAAATGGGGATCAATTCATTTGACAGAAAATAGCAAATTCAATAATTTTAGATCATTGCAGCCAAGTTCATTTTTCATATAATAAAGAGAAAATATATATCATAACAAACTCAGATATAAAATATCGGTTTGATTTAAGTCAAAAAGTGTTAATTGCATTTTAACAAAAAAAAACCTTTCGGATTGATTTGGGAGAACTGGGGTTAAAAGTTTATATATTTTAAATAATTTTTATATTCGTAAACAGATTGAGACTCCTCTCTAGCCATCTTAAATTTATCAATTATATTTATAATTATCTTGCTCTCTTTAATTAATTAAACTTTATTTTAAAACTGTTTTTCTCTGCTTTTGACATCTGTAAAATATAAAATTTACAAATATTATTATGCAAGGAGAGGCATCAAAGCAATAATTATATATATTCATTCTTATTATTCTCAATTTCTATGCTTAAAATTCATATTATATAAAAATTGTCTGCGAGACATACTGCTTTAAGTTTAAACAATTAAAATCATATTATAATTACTTTTAAGCATTTAAATTCACCTTATTTTATTAAATAATAATTTATGTACAATTGTGCAAACTCAAGATCTCATGACAAAATTAGTCTTTTTTGCGGTATGGAAGAAGAAATTGAAAGAATAGTAGAATCATATATCAAAAATAAATTTCTCACAATTATAGAGAGCAGACTTGCGGAGTATGATAAAAAAATATCAAATGTGAATTCTTGTATTTCTAAAATGATTGACGAAAAAGAAAAGCTGAAGGTAAAGTTTGAGGAATGAAAAGTACAAATCGATCTTAACACCCAAAATCAAATAAAGGCTATTAATTTAGCTTTAGAAGAACTCAGCAAGAAAATAAATAAAATTACTGAAAGCCACTGCCTGCTGCCTAAACAATCTCCAATTCGTCAAGAGCTGATTATCAAAAGTACTGCAATTTTAAATCAATTTTATAATGATTCAGAAATTGAACAAGATTTCAGGAAAACGTGTTTATTATATGAAAAACATGATTCTAATCCATTAATAAAACAAGCTTATCAAGAATATACAAATGCTTATAGCCAAATTACATCACTTTATCTTACGAGTGAGTGCAATGAAAAAAATACGTATTTGTCTATCTATGACACTGAAAGTGAAAGAGAAAATGTAAAAATTTTAGAAACTCCTAAGAATAATTTTAAGAATCCATTTGGTAGCTACTGCTATGGATCATCAGCTATCTACTTCAATAAGAATGTATACTGCTTTGGAGGTACAAACTATAGTGGAAATTTACCATTATCAGCCAGATTTGATTTAGACCAAAATAGGTGAATTAAATTAAAACCAATGCCACATCCAGATTATTTATGCAATAGCACAGTATTTAATAGAAATATTTTGGTTTCTGGGCATGATAATAAAAATGTGATGATTTATTCTCCTGAAATCGATTCTTTTTCAATAATTCCTTATAATTTTGAAGAAAATTCAAGAAAAATTTTTATTAATCTCAAGAAATTGTATTTAATTGAGACTTATGGGAGAATTTATGAAAATGATAATGGAAATGAGTATACGTGAAAAATAATAGCAAGTTCTGTGATCAGCTATAGTCCAGCTCAAGCATATTCGTCGTATAATAAAGGCGAAATTTATATTGGATGCTCAGGGATTAATAGAAACTACTTCAAGTTTAATTTAAAAGATAAAATAATGGTTAAAATCTAATTCTCTTATAAAATAATATTATTCTTATTTGTAGTTTAATTATTTTCAATGTCTGATATCAATATTAATTTATTGTGAAAGGGTTTTATTCTAGGCAAAAGCTTATATTTATTAAATACAACATGCTTTATTATAAAAATAAATTGCCTTGTCTGGGTTTATTTCAATGGCTTTGTCAAAATAGTTTAATGCTTATTCGAGTCTTTGGTTTCTTTATGAATGCCTTCAATATCATTATACACTTCAGTTGAATCTGGATCATTTCTGAACGCTTTATTAAAGCACGACTTCGCTTCTGTTTTCCTGGAGAAACATTCAAGACATAATCCATTTTCTATAATAAGCTGATTTTGGATTGAGGTTTATCGAAGCTCCCTCCAATAGAGGCATTTTTTTTATTTCTCTATCTTGGAAAGCGGAGTTAGAGATTTCAGGAGATATCTTGAGTAGCAACCACACTTAGGTCAATTATATCAGCTTTTCCATAACAATTTTTAGTTTTCTCATTTTTTTCTAGCTATCTTAGAATAGATTATTTAATAATGAATTATATGAAAGTTTTACAGAATATTTCATTATTTTAGCATAAAATCTAATTATAATTTAGACATAAACTAAGGTTTAAAACCTTTTTCTAACTTTTTGGCTTTTTCAACACATTGTTTTGATTCATCATTTCTGTTTAATTTCTTTAATGCATCTGCAGCATTTCTTCAATAAAGAGCCGAATTTGGGTTCAATTTTACTGCCCAACTGTAATAATTATATGCTTCTTCAAATCTTTTTTCATTCCATAGCATACTTCCCATTTCATTATACGCTGTATCATAATTTGGACTAATCCTAATCGCTTCCAAATAAGATCTTTTAGCTTCTTCATTATTCCCTAGCTCTCTCAGAATAGATGCTTTATTTTTTAAATAAAGCGCATTGTTTGGATTTACTCTGATTGCATAGTTTAAGTACCTCAATGCGTCTTGATATCTCTTTTCATTTTTAAGCAGAATTCCTATATCATTGTACGCGATGTCACAATCTGGATCCACTCGGATAGCATTTATAAGGCATTCCATAGCTTCAGTTTTACTGCCTAATCCCAACAAAGCGTTTGCTTTATTCCTATAATAAATTGGTAGTTCTGGATTGATACATCTGGCTCTTTCATAATTTTGTAAAGCTTCTGCATATTTTTTCTCGTTATAAAACAGATTTCCAATATAGTTATAGGCTCCATCATCATTTGGGTTAACTTCTAATGCCTTATCATATAATTGTAAGGCTTCATTTAATCTCCCTTGCAGGCTTAAAGTATATCCTTTATTTTTATAATATAATGAGTTTGTTGGGTTGCACACAATAGCATTTTCAAAGCAAATTAAAGCTTCATCATATCTTCTCTCATCTCGTAAAATATTTCCTATGCTATTGTATGAAAAATCATCACTTGAATTTTTATCAATGGCTTGGTAATAACAATTAACAGCGTCTGCTTTTCTTCCCATTTCTTCAAAAGTTCTTCCTTTGTTTCTATAATAAATAGATTTTGGATTAATTTGAATTGCTTTGTCAAAATCAATCAGCGCATTGTCGTATCTTTTTTCACCTTTCAAAATCATTCCCCTACTATTAAATAGCTCATCATCGCCATTAAATTTTCAAAATTTTTTGCGATTATTAATTTTTAGATTCATTATCGGTTTCATCCAGCCTGCCAAAAGAATCAGTAATTACAGCTATTTAGCCAAAATTTAAACTCTTTAAATTAATAATTCATCGAGACTCCTCTTGCTAGTAAATTATTGCTTCTTCATATTTTTTTTCTAGATATAAAATATTTCCTATTTCATATAAAGTTATATCATCGCTTGGATCAATCATAATGGCTTCATTGTATCAGTGTTTTGCCTCATCAATTCTATTTAACTCTTTCAAAGCATTTCCTTTATTTCTGTAATAAAGCGCACAGTTTTGGTTTAGATTAATCGCGATATCATAATATTCCAGTGCTTCTGCATATTTCTTTTCATTATAAAAAATAGTCCCTATTCCATTATATGTTTTATCTTCATTTGGGTCAAGTTTTATAGCTTCTCTATAACAGCTTACAGCTTCGTCTTTTCTGCCAAGTTCACATAAAATATTTCCTTTATTTCTATGATAGGCTGCGCAATTTGGATTGATTCTGATTGCATTATTTATAGATGAAATGGCTTCTTCATATCTCTTTTCCTCATATAAAGTTATTCCTATTTCATTGTAGGTTGCATCTTCATTTGGGCCATTCGCGAAATCAATTAAAGTATTTTCATCTTTTGGATTTATAAAGGTAGGAGACTTAATAAGATTTTCAACTTTTTTTGGCTCTTTAATAGATCTTTTACTTTGAAAAGCATCAATCTCTTTTCTTTTAAAGCTTTTTATTGTTGCATCAATCTCTTTGCTCATCTCGCAAAACAATAAAATAATATCCATTGGCTCTGAACTTTCTGATATAATTTCTTTGGCTTTTTCAACTGCTTCATCTGGCTGCAAAGATAAAATACTTGAAATTGGGTCTAGTTTTGATATCCTTTTTGCTTGATAAAATTTTTCATATTGCTTCTCAATTGTTGATAAATTATGATCTAGCTTCTTAATTTGCTCTTTGAAAGTGGCTTCTAAATTGATAATTATTTCGCTAAATGATGCTATTAATTTGAGCTTTGCATCTCTTCTAATAGTCATTTCTTGCTCAATAAGTTCAAGAACAGCTATTTTCGAGATTCCAACAAGCTTCAAAACGATTGTGTCGAAAAGATGAATTTTATCAGTCAACTTGCAGTGCGTTGCCAAGTGATTTGCACACAAATAGGTTTCAGGAGTAGTGCACTTGCATGAGTATCCGATTTCTCGCATACAATTTGGCTCACAGCATTTCTTTATATCCATCATTCTATATAATTTTTAAATATTTATTTTTCTTGACTGAGTTTCTATACAAATATAAATGATGATGCCATTGATTTGTCTTATTCTAAATTTAAGAATTTGTGGTGGCTCGAAAATTATATTTATTGAAATAGCTGCATTCATGCCACCTAATCTCTTGCTGCTTAATATGACAAGAAAGAATGACATCTCTCGAGATCAATGGAAGTTGAACCAGCTTTATCTAATGGTTGCATTGAATAAACTGCTCAATAAAGAAAAATCTAATCTTTAATTTATCTAAGTATTTAAATTTATTCTCACTAAGTTTTAAGCAGCTATCTGAAACTTCTGCTTTTCCACAAATTGACCATTGCAAGCAACAGTGTTATTTAAATATTAAATTTTGAGTGCATGATTTATAAGACCTTGGATGCTTTGGTGTGTTATTACAAGACATTTTAAAAATTTTAATATTCCTAAATAAGCCACCAAAAAAATTGCTTTCTAGTAAAGGGTGGAAGCAAGAATTATTTTATTAATTTAATAGAGATTAATTTAGCAGATATCTTTTGCCTGAAGCGCTTGATTAATTCAATATTATAAATAATTTAATGATTTTCAATAACTTCATGATTAAATTGCCTTTTTTGTATTTTTTGATTGGTTTTGTATTAAAATTTCAAAATTTTCTATTTATATTTGGCTTCGAGAAGTCTAATGCTTATTGAGGTTTTTCAGTATTAAGTAACCGAAATGTATATTATCTCATGTATTATGAACATTTAAAATTATTGAGCGCAGAAAATCACTTTTATGAATATAATTTTTTGAGAAATTTAAAACTTTTAAATTATATATTATTTTAAACAATAATTAAGGCTTTAAACCTTTTTCTAACTTTTTAGCTTTTTCAACACATTGTTTGGATTCAGCATTTCTGTTTAATTTCTTTAATGCATCTGCAGCATTTCTTCAATAAAGTGCAGAATTTGGATTCAGTTTTACTGCTCAACTGAAATAATTATATGCTTCTTCAAATCTTTTTTCATTCCATAGCATATTTCCCATTTCATTATATGCAATACTAACACTTGAAATTTTTGCGTAATATACCTTTCATTAACTTAGAACTATGGAGCTTCTGCTGGCTGAAATCAAACTGAGCAGAAAATCAATTTGAGGGTGATGAGAACTCGAATCAGGATGCCTTTTAGAGAAAATTTTAAACTTTTAAATTATATATGAAGTTTAGACAATAAATTAAGGTTTCAAGCCTTTTTCGAGTTTTTTAGCTTTCTCTATGCATTGCTTAGATTCATCATGTCTATTTAACCTCTTTAATGCATCTCCAGCATTTTTCCAATATAAAGCCGAATTTGGATTCAATTTTACAGCCCAACTGTAATAATTATATGCTTCTTCAAACCTTTTTTCATTTCATAGCATATTTCCCATTTCATTATATGCAATATCATAATTTGGGTTAACTCTGATGGCTTCCGAATAGCACCATTTAGCTTCATCATTTTTGCCTAGCTCTCTCAGTACAGATGCTTTGTTTTTATAATAAATTGCATTATTTGGGCTTATTCTAATTGCATCATTTAAATATTTCAATGCATCTTGATATCTTTTATCGTTTTTATAAAGTGTCCCTATATCATTGTAGGCCAGGTCACAATCAGGATCTACTATAAGAGCGGTATTAAAGCTTTCCAAAGCTTCAGGTTTCCTTGCTAATGCCAAAAGAGCATGACCTTTATTTCTATAATAAATTGGCATTACTGGATTAAGATCTATGGCTCTCTCATAATTTTCTAAAGCTTCTGCATATCTCTTTTCATTATAAAATATAATTCCTATGTCGTTGAAGACTGCATCATTAATTGGGTCAACTTCTAGTGCATTGCGATATGATTCTAAAGCATCATTTATTCTTCCTGATAGATTCAGCACATGTCCTTTATATCTATAATATAAAGGGTTTGATGGATTACATACAATAGCATTTTCAAAACAAATTAAAGCTTCGTCATATCTGCCAGCATCCTTTAAGATATTTCCAATGCCAGTGTATGAAATATCATCACTTGGATTTTTTCGAATAGCTTCATTATAGCATGCTGTAGCATCTGACTTTTTCCCTATTTCTTCGTAAGTGCTTCCTTTATTTCTATAGTAAATGGCTTCTGGACTGATATTAATCGCTTTATCAAAATTAGCTAGCGCATCCACATATCTTTTTTCTCTCTGTAGTATTAATCCAAGGCTATTAAACACATTGTCATCATTTAGACCTAATTTTATAGCATTTTCATAGCACACTTTTGCTTCGCCTGACCTATTTAGCTCTTTTAGGGCATTTCCTTTTTGCTTATGATAATCAGCGTTGTTTTTATTGATTATAATCGCGTCAGCATAGTAAATTATTGCTTCCTCATACTTCTTTTCCAAGTATAAAATATTTCCTATTTCATAAAATGAGACATCATCGTTTGGGTCAACCATAGCAGCTTCATTATACGAGTTTTTCGCTTCAGAGATTCTATTTAACTCTTTTAAAGAATTTCCTTTATTTCTAAAATAAAGCCCACAATTTTGATTTATATTAATTGCTTTTTCGAAATACTCCAGTGCTTTTAAGTAATTTTTTTCTTTATAGAAGACTGTTCCTATATCATTATATGCTCTATCCTCATTTGGGTCAAGTTTAACAGCTTCTCTATAGCAGCTCATAGCTTTTTCTTTTTTACCAAGCTCACACAAAGCATTTCCTTTATTTCTATGGTAGACTGCACAGTTTGGATTGATTCTGATGGCTTTATCGAAGTATTCTAAAGCTTCTTCATACCTTTGCTCCTCAAATAAAGTAATTCCTATTGCATTATTGGTTCCATCTTCGTTTGGGTTGATTGGAGGTTCATAAGGAATATTATGAACTGGAGACTCGATTTTTGGATTACTGAGGATTGGAGGTTTTATAATGTTTTCAATCTTTTTGTTTTTCGAACAAGTTTTTGGTTTCAGGACTTTCAAGCACTGTTTTATTAAAGTCTATTATCGTTTCATCAATTTGTCGACACATATAACAAAATAATGAAAATTTTTCATATAAGTCTGATCCTTCAGGTATAATTTCTTTATATTTTTCAATTGCTGTACCGGGTTGCAAAGCCAAAAAACTTAAAATTGGATCCATTGTCGTTATTTGTTTTGCTTGAAAAATCTTTTCATAGCAATCCTCTGCTTTGGTTGAGTCAAAGTCTAATTTTTCAAGAATCTCTTTGAAGGTGGCTTCCAAATTGATAATCGTTTCACTGAAAAAAGCTATAAAGATTTGTTTTGCTTCTTTTCTTCTAGATATTTCTTTGTTAAGGAATTCAAGAACCGCTTTTTTGGATCCTTCAACAATTTGCAAAGCGATCTTGTCAAAAAGGTGAATTTTATTGATTGACTTACAATGCATTGCTAAATGATTGCTGCACAAATAAGTTTCAGGAGAAGTGCATCTGCAGATGTATTCGATTGTTTGCTGACAATTTGACTCACAGCATCACTTATTGTCCATATTCTATATTAATTTAAGAATATTCGAGATTATATTTTAATCTATGAAATAACTTTTCTTCTATTTCTCAACCTTTTGCCTATTCAATTTCACAAATTTACTGAATTATTTTAATTAATAAAGAAAAATTTAAAATTTTATTTATAAGCAGATATTCTAGAAAATACCAGGGCAGTAAAATTTACAATTATAGTAAAATAAATCTGACTTATCAATAACATGAATTTAAGCTTATAATTAATAAAAATATCTTATAAAAACTTAATCAATTTTTATGAATAAAAGACAAATTTCATATAATGAAAGATATAATATTATGTTCTTGACTCATTTTCAATTTTTTCAGCTTTAGTAAAACATTCATTTGCTTCTTCGACTTTCTCCAGCTTCATCAGAGCACTTCCTTTGTTCTTATAATAATTGGCAAATTTTGGAAATATTTCAATAGCATAGTTGTAATAATTTATAGCTTCTTCATATCTCTCTTCATTAAAAAGCATTAATCCAAGAATATTATACGCTTTATGATAATTTTGATTAATTTCTATTGCTTGATAATAGTATTCAAAAGCTTCACTCTTTCTTCCTAGCTCTCTATAAGCATTTCCTTTATACAAATAAAAGCATGAATTTCTTGAATCTAATGATATTGCGGTATTAAAGCGTGTGATTGCACCTTGATAATTATGCTCCTTATAAAACACAAGCCCCATTCCAATATAAGCCTTCGCAAAATTCGAATTGATTCTTAAAGCTTCATTAAAACATTCCACAGCTTTGTTTTTCCTGTTTAGTTCAATCAAAGCTTTTCCTTTATTATAATAAAATAACTCATTATTTTTATTGATTTGAATGGCTTTATCATGATAAGACAGTGCTTCTTTAAATTGTTTTTGACAATATAGCATATGTCCAAGACTATTTAATACTTCATCATTATTTTGATCAATTCTAAGAGCATTATTATACCATTCTATAGCATCTCTATATCTGTGTAATTTTCCCAATGTAAAGGCTTTGCCTTTATGAAAATCGATTGAGTTTGGGCTCATATTAATAGCGATGTCATAACAATGAATTGCTTCTTCGTATTTGCAGAGCTTTCTTAATAAATTCCCAATTTGAATATATGCCATAGAGTAACTTGGATCAACTTCTATTGCTTGTTCATAGTTTTCAATGGCCTCCCTGCCCCTATCTAATTCTCTCAATGCATTTCCTTTGTTTGTGTGATAAATTGCGTCACCTGGATAAATTCTGACAGCTTCGCTATAGAATTCCAATGAATCTTCATATCTCTTTTCTTCAAATAAGCTTTCTCCGATGCTATTGTATATTCCACTATCATTTGGGTCAATATTAACAGCCTGATCGTAGCTTCTCATCGCATCTTCAAATCTAGATAATTTAATCAGCGCATTTCCTTTATTCAAGTGATAAAGTGCGTTTGTTGGTCTTATCCTTATTGCTTCACTGAAACTTATTATTGCATCGTTATATCTTTTCTCATCCATAAAAAGCTTCCCTAATAAATTATGGGCTTGGTGACAACTTGGTGCAATTTTAATAGCTTGTTTAAGGCAAGCAAAAGCTTCCTCTTTTCTACCAATTTTACTTAGTAAGTTTCCTTTGCTAAAATAAGAAATTTCACTATTTGGATTTATTTCAATGGCTCTATTAAAATAACTAATTGCATTTTCATGTTCTTGTTGTTCTTCAGATATATTTCCTAGAATTGCGAATGCAAAGTCATTTTCTGGAATAAGTATAATAGCTTGTTTTAAGAAAATTTTCGCTTCTTCTATCTTTCCTAAGTTTTGCAGTGCAAGTCCTATGCTTGAATATGGGTCTAAAAATTGTGGTTTAATTCTTATTGCTACGCTATAGTATTTAATTGCCTTTTCGTAATTTTCTTGATTAAAGAAGGCGTTTCCTATGCTATTGTAGGCTTCATAATCATTTGAATCAATTCTAATAGCTTGCTTAAAGAATTTTCTTGAATCTGCATTTCTTCCCAACTTTTTGAGAGCCTCTCCTTTGTTTTTATAATAACCTGCATCTCCTGGGTTTATTTTAATTGCAATGGAGTAATATTTGAGGGCTTCTTCATATTTTTTTTTACTATTGAGCATTTTACCAATATCGTTATATTCCTTATCATTATTTGAGTCAACTATAGCATCTTGGTTAAAGAACCCTATGCCTTCTGCTTTATTTTGATCAGTCTTAACAGCTTGAATGAAGCATTCTATGGCATTTTCTATTTTTCCTAGCTTATTTAAAGCTTTTCCTTTATTTACAAAAAAAGCTGCGTTATTTTGGTATATTTTAACCGCATCATTGTAACAATTTATTGCATCCTCATACCTCTTTTCTGTGTATAAAATATTTCCAGCTTCATTTAGTGATGCAGCTTCATTTTGGTTATTTCTATCTACTTCTGCCTGTGCCTGCTGCTTTTCATTCATCCTCTGACTTGCTTTATCAAATTTTTCAGTTTTTGCATTTTGAATCAAATCACGCGTTATTTCATTTATAGCGAAATCAAAGAGCCCTAAATTCAAAATTTCTTTATTTAAAATTAAATCTGGTATTTTTTGATTTAATTCACTTATCATTTCATCAATTTTCTTTATAATTTCGCCATGCAATTCAAAAATTTGATTTGGGATTGTTGTTTCTGTGATAGTTTCTTTGGCTTTCTCAATTGCTTCAGGGCCACGTAATGATAATAAGCTCAAAGCCTGACTATCCAAAATCGACTGCTCTTGTGACTGAAAAATTTTCTCCTTGTAATCCATTATTTTTGTTGAATCAGAATCAAGCTCTTTTAAAAGCGTTATCATAGTAACTTCCAAAGAGCAAATTATTTGGCTGAAAGTAGATATTAGATTTATTTTTACTTTGCCTTTTTCTGCACATTCTTCTTCAAGGAAGCTCAAAATTGCTTGTTTTGTTCCTTCAAAAGTGTGCAATGTCAAAGGATAAAAAGCATGAGTTTTTTGAGTTAGTTGAGAATGCTCAGTCAAGTGCTTTTCACAAGTATAAGTTTCAGGAGAGGTGCACTTGCATGCATATTCAACAACAAATTTACAGCCTGACTTGAAGCATCATTTTATATCCATATTTAAATATTTTTATAATTCTAAAAAATATCGAAATTTATACAAAATTGCTTTGACAATTACAGTTTTAATTAAAATAGTGAAGGAAAGCTATATTTATTTGAGCTTCAAAGATATAATTGACTGATCCTTTTATAGCATAAAGCGTTATTAAATACACACAAATATGGATTCGAAATATCTTCGGGAAAGATTAGAAGCAGGGGTTGATAATGGAGTCATCCCAATCTTGATGGACTATATCAGAATCCCAAGTCTTTCTCCTGCTTTTGACAAAGACTGAGAAAACAATGGCAAAATGTACCAAGCAATGGAAATTCTTGTGAATTATGTGAAATCTTTAAACATTCCTGGGTTTACCCACGAAATTTTAAAAGAGCCAGGGATCCCTTGGCTTTTTTTCGCAGAATTCCCTGCAACTGCACCTGATCTTGGTACAGTACTCATGTATGGGCATATGGATAAGCAGCCTCACTTTCCTGGATGGATTGAAGGAGCCGATAACACTTTTCCTGCAATAATAGATGGCAAACTCTATGGAAGAGGAGGTGCAGATGATGGCTATGCCTTTCCAAGTGCTGCTCTCCTCATCAAAACAATGGACGATTTGCAAATTCCTCATGGAAAAATTATTTATATAGGCGAAAATGAAGAAGAAAGCGGAAGTGGCCATTTGATGAATTATATAAAAAGATTAAAAAACAGAATAGGAGAACCTGATATAATAATTTGCTTGGATTCAGGCGTTGGAGACTATGAACATTTTTGACTGACGGGAAGTTTGAGAGGGTTTGTGATATCAGATGTGACTGTAAAAGTTTTGACTGTAGGACAGCATTCAGGAGATGCTTCAGGCGTCGTGCCTTCCAGCTTCAGGGTATTTAGACAGATTTTAGATAGAATTGAAGATTCAAGAACTGGGGAAATTTTGATACCTGAGCTTTATACTGAAATTACTCCAGAAATTTATGAGCATGCAGCTGGCTGTGCAGGAGCACTTGGAAGTAATTTGCTTGGGAAAATGAATTGGATGCCAGGAATGCAGCCTGTGAGTAATGACGCAGTTCAGCTGATTTTAAATAGAACGTATAAGCCTACTTTGTGCATTACAGGAGCAGAAGGGATTCCAGAGCTTGATAATGCAGGAAGCTTGCTAAGACCAAGCACAACGCTAAGATTATCTGTCAGAATTCCTCCTGGGGTAGATTGTGAGATGGCTGCTTTCAAGTTGGAAGAAATAATAACTAAAAATCCTCCATATGGAGCTGTGGTTGAAGTAAAAAGCCCATACAAGGGAAATGGATTTGCACCAAGACCTTTAGAGCCGTGGCTGAGAGATGCTCTTAATGCTGCGGGGCATAAAGTATTTGGGAAAGAATTTTTGGTGATGGGAGAAGGTGGAAGTATACCATTTATGGGAATGCTTGGAGAAGAGTTTCCGCAAGCGCAGTTTATGATTTTGGGGGTTTTGAGTTTTGATAGCAATGCGCATTCAGCGAATGAAAATTTTAGTATTGATTGTTTGAAGAAGCTGTTGTGCTGCCTTGCAGAAGTTCTTGCTCAGCATGGAAGAAGAACCAGAATTAATTAATTTAAGATTATTATTGGTGCACTTATTAGCATATTACAAAGAGATAATGCTCATATAATAATTTTTAATTTAAAATTAATTATAGATAAAATTTATCAAAAGATTCAGATATGGTTAAACAATCACTTTTAATAGCATGCGTCACTGAGCCTCAAAATTTGCAATTAGAAATACTAAGTTGCTTTATTTAATAGATTTGCGAATCAAAAAATATAGATTATCAATGAAATAAAGGATAGAGTATTTTCTTTATAACTTCTTTTAAAATTTCAAAGATCTTGCTAAAGGATGTTAAAATTTTAATTTTGTTTTGATCCTTTTATGCAATTAATTTAATAGCTGCCTTTTTGCTTGAAACTGATAACATATCAACATAGTTAGTACTATTATAAATTCGCAATACTCTGCAAACTGTAATTTTGGAATTGAAATCAGAAGAGCAGCATCAACATACCAATCCCATTGCTACCTCGCGTTTTTAATTCGAATCATCATATTTCGATATTTAATTATAATAAATTTATTCCATATACTTTTTTCTCTGACATGGTAAATTGTGGACGATTCTATCATAATTTAAACAAAATTTTTTCAAAAACACATAATTTATAGCTGAATTTAGTAATAGATTGGTTAAAACCATTGAACTATTAATATTAAATTAAGATTTAAGATCATTTTCGACTTTTGAAGCTGCATTATAGCACTCCATAGCCTCATTTCGTTTTCCCAGGAAAGAAAGAGCATATCCTTTATTTATGTAATAAAGAGAACAGTTCGGATTTATGCCAATTGCGTAATCATAATATTTAATTGCCGCTTCATATTGTTTATGATTTTTCAGATAATCTCCCATAATATTGCAGATATCTCCTCTGCTTGGATCAAGTTTGTTTGCATAATTATAAAAATCCATTGCTTCTTTATTTCTATTTAAATCCCTCAAGGCATCTGCTTTATTTGCATAATAAATTGCTTTGTTCGGATTGAGTTCAATGGCTTTATTGAAGAAGATTAAAGCCTCTTCATATCTTCTTTCAGCATATTTGATATTTCCTATTCCATTATATGCATTTTCTTGGTTTGGGCCAATTCTGATCGCTTCTCTATAGCATTTCATGGCTTCGTCAATTTCGCCTAAGCAACATAAAATTTCTGCTTTGTTTGAATAATAAATAGGGTCTGGTCTGAGACTAATTGCTGCTTCATAGCATTCCAAGGCTTCTTCAAATTTCATCCCACGTGATAAAATAGTTCCTATTCCATTATATGCGTTATCTTGATTTGGGTTTATCTGAATTGCAATATTATAATATTTCATAGCTTCTTCATTTCTTCCCAAACCTGAAACTGCATTTCCTATATGCGTATAATAGTTTGCATTATTCGGGTTTATTTTGATAGCTTTATTATAGTAATTTATGGCTTCAACATTTCGTTTTTGATAATGTAAAACATCTCCTACACCATTTCATGCATAATCTTGATTTGGGTCAATTCTTAGAGCTTCTCTGTAGCATTTCATAGCTTCATCTTTTTATTCAAATCAAATAATGCGTCTGCTTTGTATGAATGATACATTGCATAACTTGGATTAGTGCGAGTGGCATTTTCATAATATTCTAATGCTTCACTGATCTTGCCACTATTAAATAAAATTATTCCTATGCCACAGTATGCTTTATCTTGGTTTGGGTCAATTTCTATAGCTTTTTTATATGATTCTATAGCTTCTTCTTTTTTGCCGGACATATACAAAAAGTCTGCGTTTTCTCGAAAGGAAGTAGCTAATTTTATGTTCTTTTTGGAAGTTTTTGGTTGGCTTTGGGTATTTTTGGTACTGGTTAAGGCTTTCAATGTGTCTTTTATTGATTTGGCTTCATTAGGATTAATTCGAATAGCTTCATTGAAGCATTCAATTGCTGCTTCTTTGTTTTTTAGCTGCAAAAGAGAATTTCCTTTATTTTTATGAAATATTGCACAGTTTGGGTTGGCTCTGATCGCATTCTCATAAATATTTATTGCTTCTTTATATTTCTTTTTATCATATAAAATTTGCCCTATTTTATTGTAGGCCTCATCATAATTTGGATCGACTCTTGTAGCCTCTTTATAGCACTCTATAGCAGCTTCAGTTCGACCTAGCCCAAGAAGTGAATCTCCTTCATTTATATAATAAATGGCAATATTTGCTTTAATTTTAACCGCATCAGCGAAATATTTTATTGCTTCCTCATATCTTTTTTCCTTGTGCAACAAAACCCCAAGTCTATTCAGAGCTATATCATTATTTGGGTTACTTCTAATAATTTCTTTATATTTTTTATACAATGCTTGCTCTTCAGCTGAAATATTATTGAAACCAACATCATTTTTCTGTTCTTCAATAATTTTTGCTTCTTCAGCATTCTTTTTCTCTTCCAATTTTTTATCAATTTCTTCGATAGCATTTTTTATAATTTTATTAATTTCTTCAGCCGCTTTTTTGAAAATTTCTATTCCAATGCATTCTTCTGCCCTCATTGGAATTATTCCTTTTGCTTTTTCGATGGCTTCATCTGGCTGAAAAACCATTAAGTTCAACAATGGGTCATCTTCTAATTTTGACAGTTTTTGGGTTTTAAAAACATTTTCATAGCATTCATTTATTTTTGATGAGTCAGAATTCAGGTCTTTTAAGGCTTCTTTAAGCAGGTCTTCTATATTAAGAATGGTTTCGCTAAAAGAAGAGAGCATTTTACATATATTTTGATCGTGATTAAAAGATGTTTCTGTAAGGAATTTAAGAATTTTTTCTTTTGTGGCAGCTACAGGTCACAAAAATATAGAGTTAGAAGGGTGAGCTCTATTGGATGAGTTGCAATGCTCCTTAAAGTGAGTTTCACAGGAGTAGATATCAGGAGAAGCACATTGGCAAATTGTTTCAACTTCGCGGTCACAATCAGTTTTAAAGCACCTTTTTGCCTCCATTTTCTATATTGAATTATAATTTAAATTATTAACTAAGGCACCCCCCACTAGCCAAATACTTAATATTTTCAATTTATTTGGAAATATAAATTTATATTGATAGTAATTTATATATAATTTCTCTATAGTTATAATTATTTGCTAAATCTATTATGAATTCTGATCGTTTTATGAATTTTACAAAAAGATTACTCATAATTTAGCTTAATTTTTCCATTTGACTTATAACTTAAATTATAAATTTTAAATACAAAGGAGCTATTTAATGATAGTAGAGTAAATTATGCATTACATCTGCTATCTGATATTAGAATTAAAAATCATTCAGAAAAGACTGTTAAAAATTAGATTTTAACGAAGGAACGCCAAGATTCCAAATAAAATTAAGGTACATACCATAAACATAATTTTAATCATTAAAAATAGCAAGACGAGTTGAGTCAGAACTGCAGACCAAATGAAATTTGGCCCTCAATGCTTAAACAAGAATTTTCAAAGACTGATATGAGTGTTCTTTCCATTAAAGGTTATCCTCTGACTTATTCTACGAAATTCTGAAAATGAAGAAATGAAACTGAATTTATACAATGTCTTTGAATTTGCTATATTTTTCAGCCAAATCCATATTTTTAAAAATGCAGATACATGTTTTTTGAGCTTATTTCAATAAATATTCATCTGCATAGGCAAATCCAGTACAACACTGCACACCATCACTTATTTGAGCTAGAGTCTTTCATTTATCTTCCAAAATATTATATTTCTCTGGAATTAACACATATCTATTATTAATATATCCTCCAAATGCATAAATTTCGTTTTGGCAATAAATCGCACTGGAATATACACATGATTGTAATCGATTTGCAAGATATTTTATGCTATTATCTGGGTATATCATAAAACTTGAAGAAGAATAAGGACTTGACCCTCCAAAGCAGAAAATATTATTATCTGGAAGTCTGCATACTGACAAAGAATTATTAGTATTTTGCGCAATTGAAATTTCAGCTTCACTCTGTATAAAATCATTCAGATTAACTCTGACCAGCGTTTTGGATTTATCACGAATAACACTGATTTCACTTTTCTTTGGCAAGCAGTCATCAAATTCAAAGCAAATATTTTTTGGAATTTTTGTTTCATCAATTCGACAAATTTTTTTTTGGATTAATTTCAGGGCTTCTTCAGATTTTAAGCTTGAAATATTTTCACTTTCATCGTTTGTTGATGAAAGAATTATTTTCATCAGTGCCCAGTTATCATCTTTGACTCTTTTAATTTCATCGATTGCGGCTTTTAGCTGAGAATTAAGTTTCTTTATTTCTTGTAAAATAGTATCGATTATTTTTGATTGAAGCTTGCTGAGCTCAGCATTTCGTGAACTAAGGTAGCCACAAAGAACTGCTTTGTTTTCTAGATGCTGATTGTGGCATAAAGCCTCTGGCATGTGGACTTTTTTCGCTCTAATGAGAAGATGCTCAGTGATGTGGGCTTTGCAGGAGTAAGTCTCTGTGTCTGAGCATTGGCACAAAAATGCAGCTTCATCTGAACAATTGAATTTTCAGCACTTCATAGCTTTTTATGGTATGAATTAATTTTGGAAAAAATGATGTTTTTACTATTATGCATATTGATAATGGATTACCCAAATTTCTGACCTGCTTCACATGCAAGCACTTTTCCATGGATAAACCAAAATTTTCATTAAATTTCGCAGAATTAGCATGTGGACTTTGCTCCAAATGCATAAAATTGCTATATTGGATTTTTATAAATAATTATGATGCTAATTGAGTATCTGTTTAATATCAACTGCATAAAATCATTTTCTGCTTAAATTTCTATTGAATTTTTAATTTTACACACATTTTATAAGAAACTTATTAGTTTAGGGCTTCTCTCCTATGAGAAAAAATGGATAGTGAAATATCTTCCAATCATATAAATCGTCTCCATCACAAACACCTGCACCAAAATTCCATAAAGGAAAGAAATCGCCCAATATCCACTCCATTCGAAGCAGAACTCAATATTCAGCAGCACAATTCCGATAATTGACCCAATAAGCACCAAAATGCCCAAAATAATTGCAAAAATCGCCCATATCGGTGATTTGCTTCTATCAATTGAAAATGCTGAAACCATGAAAAGTTGTATTGGAATCGCTATAGCCAGAGCCAAAATCGTATACCCAAAGTAAATAGCTTCATAATTATTAAACAGCGTCTCAGTCGACGCTGATTTGCCTTTGTCAGTATTTTCAAAGCCGTATATCAAAAGTCCCTCGAGCAATAATTCGAAAAGAATCACTGTAACTAATACAAAAAGTCTGATAGCTCTGGAGAAATTAT
>CATKHM010000333.1:0-21728 GCA_949751825.1 Blepharisma undulans
AATAATAGATCTTACTCCTTTAATAAAATCTCTCTCGAAAAAATTTAATGTATCTATAAAATTGTTGTAGCCTTCAATTGCAAGATTTTTATAGTCATCGCTACATTTCATTTCTCTGGCAGAGCTTTTTGGTATATAATTTTTATATTTTTCATATTGTTCTTGCCATACAGCCTGAAATGAAACTAAATCTTTAAATTTTTTATTTATTTGCGAGGCTGTCCGAAAAAATACTTCTGATATGAAAATTCCTTAAATTTTCAAACCTATAAAAGTACTCAAAAAAAATTTTTCTATTGGGTATTTTCCTGTCGGTTTTAGTTTTTGATCGTTTTTACATGTTTAAGATTAAGTATATCTGTAAGGTTTAATCGAAAATTTTATTTACATTTATATCGAAATAGGATGATAATTATTATAAGAGATGTGGAAACATGCCAAGAAAATTCTATTTTCCATATTTTTAAGTTGGCTAATTTGTATGTGTTTATTTGAGTCTATTTCAAAGCTAAATATCAATCTTTATAAATTATAAAAATCTTGCCTCGTAATTTGAATATATTTAATGATGGAGTGGCACACAAACTTATAAATTTTATATAAAGAATTTTTATCTAAAACTTTCTTAATTTTACAATTTTTAGAAAGTTTTATTGCAAATCCTTCGATCAAGGATGATTTCAACCAAAATATTTATTGCTTTGGAGGGTATAATAAGTGCGCTTTAACTCTGTCAGAGAGATTTGATTTAGAAAGAAATGAGTGAATAAAATTAACTCCAATGCCACAAGCTGATTCAAGTTGTCATAGTGTCGTGTTTAATGGAAATTTATTGATTTCTGGGAAAAATAATGCAAATATTTTGAGATATTCAATCGATTTCAATTCTTTCACATGAATACCTTATAATTTCTTATCTGGCAAAAGAAAGATTTTATTGGCAATTTCCGAAAGGCTTTACTTGGTGGAACGTGAAGCATCAATCTATGAATGCCAAAATGGAAGTGATACTGCTTGGGAACGTATTGCTAGCTCAAAAATCATCAGTAGTGACCAAGTTTATTGGTCATATAACAAGGGCGCAATATATATTGGATCATCCAATGGTCCAAGGTACTACAAGTTTTCTTTATCTGAAAAATTATTAATTGAGGTGGATTAAAATAATTTATCGCTAGAATAAGTCTATTAAAATTTGGTTCCTATCATTCTGTATTTAATAACAGACAAATTAACATACTTTAGTCATCTTGAAAAATTTAAAAATTGTAGATATATTATCAATAAATAGCATTTAGTTATAAAATATGATAAAGTTCTTGATTTTACTATTTATTGTAGCCTCTTGCACTCTACAGATTATATCCCCAGCCCGGCTTGCTAAAATTTATCCAGATAGCATTGTTTCATCTGCTTCAGCTAATTTAGAAGCTATTTCAAGTGGCATTGCAGTATTTTTGGAACCAAACACGTGCAATTATAAGTACGTTAGAAATCGAATAAATATAATTACTGATACAAGCTGTAAATATTCTTCTGAAGAAGCCAGAGCTGTCGGTGCAATAGGGATTATTTTTATAGTGAATGTAACCGACTCAGAACTGAACAGCAATATGATGCCAATTGAAGGCAATATATTTATTGCATACATTTCAAATAAATATCTTGATATATGAAAACAATGTAAAAATGATAAAATTGAAATAAGATATGAGCCAGATATAAAAAACAGAAAAAGTAAGACTATTTCAAACTCTGGCTTAAATTTTAATAAAAAGCGCTTTTTACAAGATACAGAAACTCCACCTTCAGAATCTTCAAGTGATAATTCAGGTAAAAAAGTAGTCAGGGGTCAAAAATTTATATAGTAGTAATTGTGCTTTTTGTTTGCTTCAAGCTCTGCACTTGCTTTTGCTTGATAAGCCATTATAAAAAAATAAAGAGATTCAAGAAAGAGATCGCCGAAGAAAATTATCGGCTAGGCCAATTAAGCCCAGAAGAAATTAAGAGGTTTATTACGAATCGTTATAATGATGATAATGAAACTCTTCAAATAAAACGTCCTCAAGATATTCAAAGGATTGTAGATTTGTTTATAGGTTTTAATAGTGCATATCCATATGATGTCTTGAGGAATGCTTGCCTTACAGTTCAATGCAAAAATCTGAGTGAAATGGAGGAAAAATCAAAATATGGTTTCCATGGAGGAAGCATTTGTTCAATTTGTTTTGAAGGATTCGAGCAAGAAAATTTGAAAATCACTAAATGCAGCCACACTTTTCATGAAAAATGCTTGAAAGAGTGATTAGGTAATGAGAAACCAAATGCCGAGTGTCCTCTGTGCAATGAAAATCTTGAATAAGTAATTCTTTGCTAGTAATAATTTAGAAACCATTTAGATTTCATATATTTTAATTTGCAAATAATTATTTAAAATAGATTGAGCGATTTCATAGATATCGTGAAATAGAAATATTACACAGTATATATTTTGATTAATTTGATAGTTTTTATTTTCTTATCTGAAATTAATTATGCAAGCCTTAATTTATTATAAATGCTTTAAATAATAACAAAGATAGGCTTTAATTGCCGAATTTTCGCAGCCCGATTATAAAGCATTAAATTTTGGTTTTAGTTTCAAGAATGAATAATAGAGTTTTGATTGTTTTCTCTTTGATTAATTTGTTTTTACTTGAGTTGGCACTTGTATTGAAATTTTGATTTGGATTTGGCTTTACATTATATTTTGAAAATTTTATTAGATTTAATTTTATATCTATATATATGAAAGATAAACAATTATTGAGTAATGGAAAAATTTTCAGCCGTTTTAAGGTTTAAAAGAATCTCTTTACTAACTTGAAGTTAAGGCTAGCTATTTGATAATAGCACATACATAGAATAATCTAAGAGTAAAGTATATTAGAATATTATTTTGACTATAATTCGACTTAAGTGTGCATTTCAATGCACTTTTCCTGCCACCTATTCTTGCAACCATATCAGCAAGCATATAAAACTGTAAATAAATATTATTTGCCAAATTAGAGTAAAATTTGCCTTAAAATTGACCATTGTAATAATATGGAGTCCAAGCATTGCTTTGAGCCAAATTGCATAAATGATGTTATATATTCATGTCAATGTACTTCCCCTGCCACTTTATCTTGTTAAGAGCATTTCACAAAGAATACGAAATTGCCGAAAAGAACTCACGCCTTTGAGTATATATTGGAAGAGCCATACGAAGAAACAAAAGTGGCAATTCTTGCATTTCTTTTGAAATCAAATTCAAAATACAGCAAAGCAAAGAAGAAAACCTTATCTTCATTTAGCATTCATCTTTCAGTTCCAAAAATGACTTACTTTCTGTCATTAGACCATAGGATATTCCAGATATTTTTATCAACAAATAATATTTTTGAACTTCATCATAAATTTTTTGGAATTTTTTTATTCTGGTTTCCTTCAGAATTTTACTTATTTCAAGTGTTTGCTAAATATTTCTTCTAAATATCCGAATATGGAGGTGAAGTATTGTTTTAAGCCAGGCTGCACAAATGAGATTGAGTGTGCATGCCAATGCACTTCTCCTCCCACCTATTCCTGCAAACAGCATATCAATAGGCATATAAAACTGCCTGATAGAACTCATCCCTTTAAATCTATTTATGTGGAACCATCTGAGAAAACAAAAGAAGCTGCTCTTGCCTTTCTAACTAGGAAAAAGTCAAAACAAGAAAAGCTCAAAAGGAAAATTTTAGCTTCCTTCAGCAAACGTCTACTTAACTCAGAAAGCAATTTAAGAGAAAATATAAAAAGCTTGGACTCTAATTTAACTGAAATAAATAATTACTTAGCCAAGATTTCCCAAGCTAGGAGAATATCAAAATTAGAGCAAGATCCTATTTTAGGATTGCTTAGTTTGCAGCCTGATGAAGCTGTTGAGAAAATAAAAATGATAATTCCAGACAATCCAGATTGGTATGATAGCACAAAGACCTTCTGTGGGTTTAGCGAAAGGATTGAGAAAATAATTGAATGCTTCATTAAAGACAAATTTGAAGGCTATCTGGACACCAGACTCGCCAAAATAGAAAATAATTTAGAAAAACAAAATAAGTCTATTTCATCAACAAATTCTGAGATAGAAAGCATCAAAATGTCTATTTCTGAATTAATTAATGAAAATGAAAAGACTGGAAAAATATTTAAAGACTGGAAAGAAGGGATCAGACTAAAGATAGAAAAAGAAGTAGGCTTGATTAATTCGCAAGTTATAAATATTACTGAAGAGTTAATATCTAAACAAAAAGAAGCGGATAAACATCAAATTATATTAAATAGAATAATAGCTCCACAAATTATAAGAGAAAAAAGAGCGGAGATGCTGAAGAGATCAAATGATCAGGTGTTAGAACAGGAGTTTAGAAGAACTTGTTCACAATATGAAAGCAATAATAGCCTTAATGATACACTAGTTATGCAAGCTTATCAAGATTATATCAACACGTTTCAACAAAAGACATCTGTTTATCTTATTACAGCTAACAAAGATAACATAACATATTTAATTAGTTATAACTCTGAGAGTAGAATGAAGGAAACCAAAGTGCTAGAAACCCCAGATATATTAAACCATGGCACGTGCATAACTCAACTCTCAGATGGTAAATTATTCTGCTTTGGTAAATATCCCTCTTCCGGGATTACTTTATTAATTGATGAGAATTTCGAAGTCCAAAGACTGCCATCTGGAACTCCTTGCGAGGGCTCATCATGTATCTATTTCAACCAAAATGTTTATTGCTTTGGAGGATGAAATAATGGTGAATTAACTCTTTCAGAGAGATTTGATTTCCTAAGAAATGAGTGAATTAAATTAACTCCAATGCCACAAGCTGACTATTGTTGCCATAGTGTGATAGCACTTAATAGGAATCTTTTGATTTCTGGAATAAAAAATTCATTGCTGTTAAGATATTCGATATCTGAAAATGCTTTCACTAAAATCCCTTATAGTTTTGCCACTAACAAAAGAAAGATTCTTATAAATTTAGAAAGACTTTACTTGATTGAATGCAATGGATCAATCTACGAAAGCGAAATTGAAAGTGATACTGCTTGGACTCGAGTTTTTGACTTAACAAAAGTTAATAATAGTGCTCAAATTTATTGTTCATATAACAAAAGCGCAATATATATTGGATGCAATAATGGTGGCTTTAACATACAATTCTACAAGTTTTCTTTGAATGAAAAATCATTAAGTGAGCTAACTTAAAATGATTTACTTTTAAGAAAAATTATTTTAATTCTAATTTCCAAACTTCTTTTATTCAATTTTGCATCTTAATAAATCATACCTATATATAAAGATTAAAATTCAAAATAATTTATCATATCAGCTTAATATTACCAACCTTTTAGATTCAGTTTTTGAGTAGATAAGCGTTTTGCATAACTTTTATTAAGCTCGCTTGGCATGATTTATCGTTTTTATGTAAACTTTTATGTCTCCAAGAGCATACCTTAGCTTTATTTATGATATTTTGAAAGATATCTTAATCTTCTTTCTCAATTTTATATACCCTCTATTGAAAAAATTTGCATTTTCGTTAAAATTGTTTTGCTTTACAATTTTATTCATCTTGGAAATATTAAAAATTATAGAAATATCACTAATCAATAAAATCTAGTTATAAAATATGATAAAATTCTTGATTTTACTGTTTACTACAGCCTTCTGCACTCTAAAAATAATATCTTCAGCTTGGCTTGCTGAAATTTACCCAGATAGCATTGTTCCATCTGCTTCGTCCAATTTAGAAATGATTTCAAGAGGCATTGCAGTGTTTTTGGAATCACCAAAAGCATGCTCTCATAAGCATGTTGAAAATCGAATAAATATATATTATCCAGACTATGCTATATCGCAAGCTTAAAAAATGGCTTTGAAAATGATCTAGTATGATGCTTTACATAAATCATATCTTTATTTTGTACAATTGTTATACAATAATTGCTGATTTTAAATTTCTATTTAGCTAACTGCTCCATAAACTTAATAAATATCTAATTGCTGTTAATCTGAAGTCAAAGAATCAACTATAGATTAATGCCGTTTTAAATTTAAGTTTTTTGATTAAAATGATTCCATAGTCAATAAGCAAAGCATCCAATATTCATTAAAATATATAAATTGAATTTTCACATAAAAATAAAATTAGCTCGTCAAAATATTTTTATATGCCAAATATTGTGCTTAAATAAAATTTTAGTATTTTAAATACACTTTATACGTGAAATTTTTTAGTTTATGTATAAAATAAATTTGGCAGCAGTCAATGCATACTTTATCAGATTTTCATGATGTTTATTTTTAACTTTATTTTTTGTTGTTAAATCTAAACTAATAGACTCCTGAGCAAGGAATTATATTTATCTATATTACAAAATCTCATCATGATCTTCTTGCTATGGTCATTTTCAAAATTATTAATTATTTTTGAATAGCCATCACCATAGATATCTGCTGATTTATAAAGATAAAAATCATAACTTTGAATTTAGTTCAATTAATTTCGAAGAGCATTAATAGGCATATTATTAAATGCATTGCGGACTGAATCAAATATTGAACTTGAACTTTCAATGATCTAATTTATTAGAGTATTTATAAATATCCGCATCTGAGTGGATTAATTCATATATTATATTTAATTCTGAAACAATAAATACATTTTTGCAAATTTCAGCTGGAATCTCTATTAAAACATTATTAAGCATTTTTATATTACATCTTTTTACTAAATTAGGATGCATTTAAGATCTTTCTTTAAAGCTCATATGGTAGCGCTGCTCTGGTATGATAAAAAAAATTTACCAGAAGATATGATTAATGTCAAAGAAATATCTAAAGCAAATTAATCAAATACTCTATCTCTGATGCCGAAAGAAGTACTTGCATTAGCATTTCATTTATTAAATATCACAAAATAGCTGCCAGTTCTAGAATGTGCAAGATATTAATAGTTCAGCAATTGTAAATAAGATTACAAATGAAATGCCATTGCTGTAAAATCAGCAGAAGCTCTTTGTCACGCCATTCATGATAAAATTGAATATCAATACTCTATTAAATATTGATATAATGGCTCTTTAGCAACCTGAGTAAGATTTTACTATAGGAATTACTATTGATATTTTTGGCTTGCTTCATGCTCTGCATTTGCTGCTTTGTATATTTTTTGAAAAAATAAGAAAATTAAGAATAGAGAAAAATTGTAAAGAAAAATATCAGCTAGGTCAATCAATCCCAGAAGAAATGAGAAATTTTATTCATAATCGTTATCATTATGATAATAAAACTATTCAACTAAAATGCCATCAAGATATGTAAAGGGTTATAAATTATTTATAGGTTTTAATAGTGCTATCAATATGATATCTTAAAGCTGCTTGCCTTGCAGTTCAAAGCACAAATCTAATAAAAATAAAAGAAAAAATCAACCCATAGAGGAAGAATTTACTCAATGTGCTCAAAGAATTTGAGCAGGAAAAAATGAAATCACTAAATTCAGCAATATTTTAAATGAAAAATGCTTGAGAGAGTGATTAGGTATTGAGAAATAAAACACAGAGTGTCCTCTGTATAATGAAAATCTAGAATAAGTGATTTTTTGATAGCAATGAATTAGGGATCGTTAATATTTTATATATTTTAATTTGTAATTAATTATTTTAAATGGATTCAGCAATTTCGTAGATAATGAAATCTTAAATTATACATTTAATTAAGCGCTTATTCAATAGATAAATTAGCAGAATTTTGAATAAAAATAAAAAATGCATCAAAACTTAATTATATTACTGAGTTTTTGGCTTGATTTGATATATCCGCTCATAGATTTGGCTTAGTTTGAGTACATGATATTTGGAAACTTTATCAACTTTATTTTCATTTTTTATTTTATACATTAAAATTCTGAGAAAAATAAGCAAGTTTTTGCAATGCACTTCTAAAAAGATTTAAAATCAAATAGATTTGAATTAAATAAGCTGATTTTTATATTTTCATATGATATAATTTGAACTGCAAGTGAGTCACTCATTATAATAATTGTAAATGGAGGTGAAGAGTTGTTTTGAGCCAGAGTGCAGGAATGAGGTTAAGTATGTATGCCAATGCAGTTCTCCTGCCCCCTATATCTGCGAACAGCATATTCTTAAGCATTTAAGATTGCCTAATAGAAATCATACCTTTGAGTCTATTTTTATAGTGCCATGCAAAGAGACAAAAGAAGCTGCTCTTCGCTTTCTAGCCAGTGAAAAGTCGAAGCATGAAAAGCTTAAAAAGAAAATCTTGACTAAATTCAGCAAGCGTCTTCTCAACTCAGAAAGCGATTTAAGAGAAAATATAAAAAGTTTGGACTCCAGTTTAACTGAACTAGATTATTATTTGACAAAGATCTCTCATGCTGAGATTATATCAAAATTAGAGCAAGATCCTATTTTAGGACTGTTGAGTTTAGATCCTGAAGAAGCTGTTGAGAAAATGAAAATGATAATTCCAGACAGTCCAGATTGATATGACAGCACAAAAACTTTTTGATGATTCAGCGAAAAAATCGAGAAAATGATTGAATGTTTTATCAAAGACAAATTTGAAGTTTATCTTGACAACAGACTTGCAAAAATAGAAAGCAATTTACAAGATCAAAATAAAACTATATCCTCAACAAGTTTTGAACTTGAGAGCATCAAATCATCTATTTTTGGCCTGATTCAAGAAAATAAAATTAATAGAAAAGAGTTTGAAGATTGAAAAAAAGAGATCGAACTAAAAACAAAAAAAAAGGTAGATTTGCTTAATTCAGAGATTATAAGCACAACTGAAGAGTTAACTTCCAAACAAAAAGAAGAAATAATGATAATAACAAAAAAATTAAGAGAGGAAAGAGATGAGATTTTGAAGAGACCAAATGATCGAGAGTTAGAGCAGATGTTCAGAAGAACTTGTTCAAGCTATGAAAGCAATACTAATCTTAATGACCTAGCAGTTATGGAAGCTTATCGAGATTACATCGACACGTACCAACAAAAGTCATCTATTTATCTTATAAAAAATGATAACAACAGAACGAATTTATATATTTATAACTCTGAGAGTGAAAGACAAGAAAAAAAAGTGTTAAAAACTCCAGAAGTATTAGACTGGAGCACATGCATAACTCAACTGCCAAATGGTGAATTGTTCTTTTTTGGTAATGGTTTAGCTTCTGGGATTACTTTGCTAATTGATGAGGATTTCGAAGTTCAAACACTGCCATCTGGAACTCCTTGTACTTACTCGTCATGCACCTATTTCAATCAAAATGTTTATTGTTTTGGAGGATTTAATAACGTTGATTTAACTCGCTCAGAGAGATTTGATTTGGAATTAAATAAGTGAATTCAATTAACTCCAATGTCGCAAAATGACTGCCATTGCCATAATGTAGTGTTCGATGAGGATCTTTTGATTTCTGGATATAAGAATTCAAGACTGTTGAGATATTCGATATCTAGAAATGATTTCACTGAAATTCCTTATGACTTTGCAAACGACAAGGTAAAGCTACTTATAAATTTCGAAAGACTTTACTTGGTGGAATGCCCTGGATCAATCTATGAAAGCGAAATTGGAAGTGATACTGCTTGAAGGCGAATTGCTGACTCAATAATCGTTTACAGCTCCCAAATTTATTATTCATATAACAAAGATGCAATACATATTGGATGCAATGATGACAGATCTTGCATTCGATATTACAAGTTTTATATGAATGAAAAGTCACTAAGCCATCTTACTCAACCAATTTGCCTTTAAAAAAGACTTATTTTAATTTTAGTTTCCAAAGCTTCGCTTCTTTTATTCGATTAACATCTTAATAAATCATGCTTATAATATAAAAATTAGAATTTCAAATGATCTAAGTTAGCTGCATCTCTAAAATTTTCATAGATAAATATAAGATTAATTTATATGCAAAGAATTCGAGAAGCATTTTGAAATGCGTTTATTCCAACTGCTGATTTGAAATGCAGATATTTAAATCATGGAAGTTCAAGGAAGAATTTCTGGATCCTAGCACAATTTCAGATTGAAAATTATCGAATTGTCATAGTAGTTTAGCAAATTTTAACGAATATAAGATGAAAATCTGAGAGTTTAAGGAGAGACTGTCTTTTAGGCTCTGATAGATCGTAATCTTGATTAATTTGTGTTGAAATCTACTTTATCGAGACTCTACCAGCTGTCTTACTCTTTTTATTTAAATTAATAGAGAAAGATTGGAGTAAACTTTTTCTTAATCAATAGACTATTTTGGCATACATGGGTGTCATATTCTATAGCAGGGTAATCCGGAAAACATATTATAGGTCAGAGTAAGGGCTTTGAATTAATCAATATAATAGCTCAATCAATGAAGAATAAGAAAAGCAAGCAAGCTTGTATACACTCTAAACACACGTTAATCAACTTAAATTGAATCAGATAGCTGTTATTACGCTTTCATAGATATAATTTGAGCTAAAGGTTAGCTATTATAATAATGGAGATAGAGATGAAGAATTGTTTTGAGCCAGGGTGTACGAAAGACATTGAATTTGTATGCCAATGTACTTTTTCTGCATCTTATTTTTGTGGACAGCATGTAAGCAATCACATAAAATTGCTGAATAGAATTCATAACCTTGAATCTATTATTTTTGTAAAGCCATGTGAAGAAACAAAAGAAGCTACCCTTACTTTTCTTACCAAAAAAAAGTTAAAATATGATAAGGTAAAAAATAACGTCTTAGATTCCTTCGCCAACTGTGTTTATAAGTCAGAAAACGATATAACAGAGATTATAAATAACTTGGACTCTGATTTAACTGAAATAAATAATTGCTTTACTAAAATTTCCCAAGCCAAGAGACTCTATTTTAGGATTATTAAGTTTACAGCCTGATGAAGCTGTTGAAAAAATGAAAATGATAATTCCAGACAATTCAGATTGATATGATAGCACAAAGACTTTCTGTAGACTTAAAGAGAAAATAGACAAAATAATTGAATGCTACATTAAAGACAAATTTGAAGTTTATTTAGATAAAAGACTCGCTAACGTAGAAGGCAATTTGCAAGAGCAAAATAAATCTATTTCTTCAACAAACGTTGAGATAGAAAATATCAAGATAGCTATTTCTTCCCTGCTTAACGAAAATGAAAAGAATATAAAAATGCTTGAAAACTTAAAAGAAGAGATCAGACTAAAGACAGAAAATAAAGTAGACTCACTTAATTTAAAGATTATAAGCACCACTGAAGAGTTAATTTCCAAGCAAAATGAAGCAGAAAAACATCAAATTATTTTAAATAGAATGATGATTCCAAAAATTTTAAGAGAAAAAAGAGCTGAGATTTTGATGAAATCAAATGATCCAGAGTCAGAGCGGGAGTTCAGAAGAACTTGTTCAGAACTTGAAAGCAATGGCAGTCTTTTTGATCCGGAGGTTATGCAAGCCTATCGAGATTACATTAACGCCTATGAACAAAAGACATCTATATATCTTTTAAACAATCAAACTAAAAGAACATATTTGATTATTTATAACTCTGAAAGTGGAAAAATAGAAACCAAAGAGTTAGCAACACCAGAGGTATTAGACTATGGGACATGCATAACTCAACTACCAAATGGTAAATTGTTCTTATTCAGCAAATTCAATCCACCTTCTGGGATCGCATTAATAGTTAATGAGAATTTCGACGTCGAAATACTGCCATCTGGAACCCCTTGCAATTCTTCATCATGTATCTATTTCAACCAAAATATTTATTGCTTTGGAGGATGAAATAAGGGCTCTTTACCTCTATCAGTGAGATTTGATTTGAATTTGTATCAGTGAATTCAATTAACTCCAATGCCGCAAGCTGACTGGTATTGCCATAGTGTAATATTTAATGAGAATATTTTGATTTCTGGAAGAAATTCAAGACTGTTGCGATATTCGATATCGAGAAATGATTTCACTAGAATCCCTTATGAATTTGCAAGAGGCAAAGTAAAGCTTCTTATAAGTTTAGAAAGACTTTACTTGCTAGAATTTGAAGGATCAATCTATGAAAGCGAAATTGGAAGTGATACTGCTTGAAGGCGAATTGCTGACTCAACAATCGTTGATAGTGGCCAAATTTATTGTTCATATAACAAAAACTCAATATATATTGGAGGCTCATGAGGTCCTTCGTACTACAAGTTTTCTTTGAATGAAAGGATATTAAGTGTACTAAATAATTAATTTTTTAAACTATAACTATGCTTTCTCTGTAATTTTACAGCTAAAAATGCCATTTTATGCATAAATAATTTGGAAAACATACCTCTTTCTTCAAAGGACAGAAAATTGAAATAGGCAATTTAGTATCAGCTCTTCTCTTTGATTTGACGTACTGAAATTATTCCTATTTATCGGACAATATACATAATATTGGTTATATAAAACTCTTCAATTGATTTTTCAATTCCAAAGAATTTAAATTAAAAATTCAATCAAGTATATGGAGAATAATAAAAATAAGCAAGCTCTGCATTAAGCTTATTGAAAGAACTAATTGGCTTATATTGAATTAAATTGTCTATTTTTTCACTCATATAGATATAAATTATCATTGCAATAAATGCATATTAAGATAAAACAATGTTTTGAGCCAGATTGTATGAATGAGGTTGAATATGCATGCCTATGCACTTCTTCAGCACCCTATTCCTGTGAGTAGCATATCAGTAAGCATATAAAATTTGTTTAACAGAATTCATCTCTTTGAATCTATTTTATAGAATATTTACAAAGAGACAAAACAAGCTATTCTTGATTTGCTGAACAAAGAAAAGAGTAGCGAGTTAAAGAGGAAAATATTAATTTTACTAGTCGCACCTTTTTGATTCAAAAAATAATTTAAGCTATCTCTAGAAAATCTGGATCCCCATTCAAGCAATTGCTTTATCAAAATTAGAGCAAGATACTCTTTTAGAATTACCAGTCTTGCATTCCAGCAAATGTTTATTTAATGAAACCTCTACATATCTTTTGCTAGGCTTTGTATTATTCATAATAGCTTATTTTTACCTCTATTGCTTATCATTCAGCTAAATATTACGTATATTGAAAATGATATTAAAAATATAGCTTTTTTCTTGTGGTAAAATAATTGGATTTTTTCATATTTTCTTTTCATCTGTATTATAATATTTATTACCTATTGTCTTTATCTTTTTGCGTCTATTATATACTTCTTATAGACTCTTTTAATTGCCAGCGAGTTTTATTTAAAATTTAGATCAATTTGTAAGATTTCTGTTTTCCTTTGATTTTTGATCTTCCCAATAATCTTCTTATTAACGCACAGGAATTCTAGACATTTCTATTAACAAATAATATTTTTTAAATTTCATCATAAATATTTGAGTCCTTCGTAAATTCTGATCTCCTTGCGATTTAACTTATTCCAAGCATAGCTAACTACTTCTCCTAAATATCTGAAAATGCATCTTTTTATGACGATCACTTTAGAGAACACTAGAAATTCATCATAAAGCTGATTTTCTTATATATTAAATGGTCTGGCTGTCTTTCAGACATAAAGTTGCTAGTTTATAAGACTTACTTTTGCCTAGTTTAGGTTCGATTTTTCTTTCTTAGCAAACGATTTCAGTGGCAAATAATGCCAATAATTCCGAAACAGGAATCTTTGAGCTCACAATCATGATTGGTATAGTAATAAACATAAGCTAATTCTTGAAGTAAACTCCTAAAAATTACTAAAATCAGCTTTAATTAAACTAGATCTATTTTTGCACTTTTAAATAGACATTATTTTGACTATAATTCGACTTGAGTGTACATCTCAATGCACTTCTCCTGCCACCTATTCTTGCAACCATATCAGCAAGCAGGTCCTTTGGGAGATTTTGCTTGAATTAAATTAGTCATCAACTGCATCATGCTTATTTTCTCTTTTTCTTTATAAATTCGTAAATTTCATATAAATTTGTATGGCTTATTGAGTAAAATGAAAACATATGCAAATTGTGACATTTATATCTAATTAGAAACTGTCAACCTCTGATAATGAAGATGAGTCTTGCTGATATATTTCTTGGCTCCCTTTGATAGATCTGGGGAATATCAATATACAATAAATAATTCTTCAGAGTATAAGAAACAGAAAATTGGATGAGGGATCATAAAAAATGATCGTTCATTTAGAAACCAAGAAACGCACAAGAAATTTTGATGATTTTTAATTTTATCAATTTTAAAATTTATTAAATTTACAGTTAATTCCATACATTGTAGCGATTGCTTGTTCTGAAACGCTAAATGCATCTTGTCGAAGTCCATATTAGGTGTTATCTTTAAATTTCTCACTGCATTTTTATTAGTTTGCTTTGTATATGGTGCATAAGTCTTACTTTAGGGTGTCCTATGTGCAATAAAAGCTTAAATAAATTATTTTTCGCTGGAAGTAAGTTTTATTGATCATCAATATTTTATATATTTTAATTTGTTATTAATTATTGTAGATAGATAAAGCAATTCCATAAACAATGTGAAATAAGAAATTATGCACAGTGCAAGAAAAACCAGCAAGTTCTTGAAATAAGCTTTCAAAAAATACTTTAAATCAAATTATCTATAATTTTCATCTTATTGTGGATATATTTTTGACTATCAGTTAAAAATTATAATAATTATATGGAAGTCAAACACTGTTTTGAGCCAGGGTGCATGAATGAGATTGAATACTCATGCCAATGTGATTCTCTTCCTACCTACTCATGTGAACAGCATTTTGGCAAGCATTTAAAATTGCCTAATAGAAATCATAACTTTGAGTCAATTTGTGTAGAGCCTCACGAAGGGACAAAAGAAGCTGTTCTTGCATTTCTTACCAAAGAAAAGTCAAAAAGCAGCAAGTTAAGGAGAAAAATGTTAGCTTCCTTTAGCCAGTGTCTTCTTGACTCAAAAAAAAGCTTAAGCGATCTCATAGAAAATCTGGATTCACATTTCAATAAAATAGACAATTGTTTTGCAAAAATTTCTCAAGCCCAAAAAATACTAAAATTAGAGCAAGACCCTATTTTAGGATTGCTAAGTTTGCAGCCTGATGAAGCTGTTAAGAGAATGAAAAAAATAATTCCAGACAATTCAGAATGATATGATAGCACAAAGGCTTTCTGTGGGTTCAGTGAAAAAATTGAGAAAATGATTGAATGTTTCATCAAAGACAAATTTGAAGGTTATTTAGAGAGCAGACTCTGTAAAATAGAAAACAATTTAGAAAAACAAAACAAGTCTATTTCATCAACAAATTCTGAGATAGAAAGCATCAAAATATCTATTTCTGAATTAATTAATGAAAATGAAAAGACTAGAAAAATATTTAAAGACTGGAAAGAAGAGATCAGACTAAATACTGATAATGAAGCAGAATTGCTCAATGCAAAAATTATAAGTATCTCAGAAGAGCTATTTTTCAAACAAAAAGAAGCAGAAAATAATCAAATTATATTAAATAAAATGATGGTTGAGCATACTATAAGAGAAAAAAGAGCTGAGATGTTAAAGAGACCAAATGACCCAGAGTTAGAGCAGGAGTTCAGAAGAACTTGTTCAGAATATGAAAGCAATGCTTTTCTTGATGATAGTCTAGTTATGCAAGCTTACCGAGATTATATTAGCACCTATCAACAAAAGACATCTGTTTATCTTATAAATAGTGAAAATGACAGAACGAAATTATTTATTTATAATTCTGAGAGTGGAAGGAAAGAAACCAAAGTGTTAGCAACTCCACAAGTATTAAACTCTGGCACATTCATAACTCAACTGCCAAATGGTAAATTATTCTCTTTTGGTAAATCTCCACCTTCTGGGATTACTTTGCTAATTGATAAGAATTTCGAAGTTCAAACACTGCCATCTGGAACTCCTTGCAGAGACTCATCATGTACGTATTTCAACCAAAGTATTTATTGCTTTGGAGGATGATATAATAACCATCATTTAGCTCTATCCGAGAGATTTGATTTAGTTAAAAATCAGTGAATTAAACTAACTCCAATGCCACAATCTGACTATGAATGCCATGGTGTAGTGTTTAATGATAATCTTTTGATTTCTGGATATTTTAATAGTAAACTGTTGCGATATTCAGTATCTAAAAATGCTTTCACTGAAATCCCTTACGACTTTGCATTTAACAAAGTAAAGTTGCTTATGAATTTAGAAAGAATTTACTTGATGGAATGCCCAGGACCAATCTATGAAAGTGAAATTGGTAATGATACTATTTGAAGACGAGTTGCTGACTCAACAATCGTTGGCAGTTGCCGATACTATTATTCATATAACAAAGACGCAATATATATTGGATGTTTAGATGGTCCTACATACTACAAGTTTTCTTTGAATGAAAAGTTATTAAGTGAACTAACTTAAAACAATTAATTTTCAAAAAAATCTATGCATTCTCTATTAATACTGTAGCTAAAAATGCTATTTTGGAAATAAATAACTTTAAAAAAACCTCTATTCTACATGGAAATCAGAAGTAGACTACATAAGCCTTCATAATAATCTTTAACAAGCTTAATACAAAGAAGCTAATTGATTTTTAAAAGCAAACAAATTATTATTAAGCTTTACTATAGGCACTATAAAATTATTATGATCATAAAAATTGACCAAATCTATAAAATACTTGGTTTTTTAAAAATTGAATCTTATGATTATGATTCATACACTGAAATATAATAATATTTTTAATTAAGCTTTGATAAGCTCAGAATTAAGATCAAAGTTATGAAATAAAAACACTTTAACCAACTTTTAATTCCTTTTGAAAGCATATAAAGAAAGATAGAGATTCATCTAAGCCCATTTTATTTTAATTAGCATAAGCACTTCCAATATATGTATATATTTCCCCTTATTGAGCAGCTTACAAAACAGATTAGACATTCCTCTTCTAGCATAATAAGCATGGGGTTGGCAAATCTGTTAACAGTAAATGGATTTGTCAACTTCTTTTAGCATTTTAAATAAAAATGATATTGGATGCAATTGTAACCCAGTGAAATACTACAAATTTTCTTTGAATTAAAAAGCATTAAGTGAGCTGGCTTAAAAATAATTTATCTTTAAAGTAAGACTTAAAATAAAAATTCAGCTCTTAAGTCAATTCAATGTTGTATCAAAGATGTCATTCTTAAAGTTAAAAAATTTTAAAATCCCTCTATTTAAACCTGGACATCAGTAAATAGACCATATGAAATTATTTATATAAACAAAACTCCTAAAATCTGAAACGAAGTGCCATTAATATTTTATGCTTGTCGTAAAATATCTAATGCTGATGTGAAATGAGCAGATACCAGTCTTATAATTCTAATAGGAGTATATTCCATTCAAATCAAAAATCATAGATGCTATTTGTGAAGCATCTGTCTAATACAGAATATTAGATAACTAGCTACATGCTTATCCTATTAAAAAACTATTATAACTTCAAGACTAAATCAACGGGAAAGCCAGTAGTTTACTGTAATTAATAGAAATATGCATTTTTAGACAAGATCTACTTATTGAAAATTTCCTTTTTAAAATCAAATTTTTCAAAATTAAATAATGAACAATCTGGTATATATATACTTAAAGAAATTAATTTTCTTCTTTTGAAATAATATGTGAAAATTAAAATTGTTTTGTTTTACAATTTCATTCATCTTGGAAATTTTAAAAATTATAGAAATATCACTAATCAATAGGATCTAGCTATAAAATATGATAAAATTCTTGATTTTACTATTTACTGCAGTCTCCTGCACTCTAAAAATAATATCTCCACCCTGGCTTGCTAAAATTTACCCAGATAGCATTGTTCCATCTGCTTCGGCCAATTTAGAAATGATTTCAAGTGGCATTGCAGTATTTTTGGAATCACCAAAAGCATGCTCTCATAAGTACGTTGAAAATCGAATAAATATAATCACCGATGCCAACTGCAAGCATTCTTCTGAAGAAGCAAAAGCTTGTGGAGCCATAGGGATTATTTTTGTAATGAATGTAACCGACTCAGAACTGAACAGCAATATAACACCAGTTGAAGAAAGTGGCAATATATTTATTGCATACATTTCGAATAAATATATTGATTATTGAAAACAATGTCAAAATGATGAGATTGAGATAAAATATGAACCAGACATAAAAATCAGAAAAAGTAAAAATATTTCAAATTTTGATAAAAAGCGCTTTTTGCAAGAATCAGAAACTCCAGATTCTTCAAATGACAATCCAGTCCAAGAAGGTAGCCAGTCAAAGTGTACTGGAGATTGTTATGACAGGAAAAAATCCTCAGAAATTTATATGATAGCAGGATTGACATTTTTTGCTTGCTTCATGCTCTGTATTTGCTGCTGCTTTGCATGCTATTTGAAAAAATAAGAAAAATTAAGGATAGAGAATAATCTCAAAGAAAACCACCAGCTAGGCCTATGAAGCCCAGAAGAGATCAGGAATTTTATTATGAATCGTTATAATGATGGTAATGAAACTCTTCAAATAAAACGTCCTCAAGATATTCAAAGGATTGTAGATTTGTTTATAGGTTTTAATAGCGCGTACCCATATGATGCCTTGAGGAATGCTTGCCTTACAGTTCAATGCAAAAATCTGAGTGAAATGGAGGAAAAATCAAAATATGGTTTCCATGGAGGAAGTATTTGTTCAATTTGTTTCGAAGGATTTGAGCAGAAAAATATGAAAATCACTAAATGCAGCCACATTTTTCATGAAAAATGCTTGAAAGAGTGATTAGGTATTGAGAAACCAAATACAGGATGTCCTCTGTGCAATGAAAATCTTGAATAAGTAATTCTTTGCTAGTAATAATTTAGAAATCATTAGATTTATATATTTTAATTTGCAAATAATTATTTCAGATTGATTGAGCGATTTCATAGATATTGTGAAATAAGAATATTACCCAGAATATATTTAGATTATTTTGATAATTTTTATTTTGTTATCTGAAATCAATTATGCAAGCCTTCCATTGATTATTCATACTTTAAGTAATATCGATGGCTGACTGTTATTGCTAAATTTTCGAAGTGGGATTTTAAGAATTAATTTTTTTGTATTTAGCATTATGATTAGTAATATTATTTTGGTTGTTTTCTCTTTGATTAATTGTTTTTGCTTGAGTTGTCACTCCTAACTTGAAATTTTGATTTGCTTTGGCTTTTATTATATTTTGGAAATTTAATTTAAATTAATTGTATATCATCCATGAGAAAAATAAACAATTACATTTAGGATTGGATAAATTTCCAGTCGTTTAAGATCTGAAAAACCCGCTTTTCTATAAACGACAGTTAGCTATTTGATAATTGCGAATACATAGAATAATCTAATAAAAATAGCCAATTCTTGAAATAAACTTCAGGAATAATACTAAAATCAGCATTAATTAAACTAATTCTACCTTTGTACTCTCACATAGATATAGTTTTGACTATAAGTTGAATTCTATAATAATTGTATATGGAGGTGAAACATTGTTTCGAGCCAGGCTGCCCAAATGAAGTTGATTGTGCATGCCAATGCAGCTCTCCTGCCACCTATTCCTGCGACCAGCATATCAGTAAGCATATCAAACTGCCAAATAGAACTCACATCTTTGAATCAATTTTTGTAGAGTCTCCTGAAGGAACAAAAGAAGCTGTTCTCTCATTTCTTGCCAAAGAAAAATCAAAAAGTGCCAAGTTGAAGACAAAAATTTTAGCTTCTTTTAGCAAGCATCTCCTTGACTCAGAAAGCAGTTTAAGTGATCTCATGGAAAATCTTGACTCTCATTCAGCTAAAATAAACAATTGTTATACAAAAATTTTTCAAGCCCAAAAAATATCAAAATTAGAGCAAGACCCTGTTTTGGCACTACTGAGTTTACAGCCTGATGAAGCTATTGAGAAAATGAAAATGATAATTCCAGACAATCCAGATTGATATGATAGCACAAAGATTTTCTGTGGGTTAAGTCAAAAAATTGAGAAAATGATTGAATGCTTCATCAAAGACAAATTTGAAGTGCATCTAGACAACAGACTCGCTAAAATAGAAAGCAATTTAGAAAATCAAAACAAATCTGTTTCTTCAGCAAATTCTGAGATAGCCAGCATCAAAACGTCTATTTCTGGGCTAATTAATGAAATTGAAAAAAATAGAAAAGAAGTTGAAGACTTAAAAGAAGAGATCAGATTAAAGACAAAAAATGAAGTAGACTCGCTTAATTCACAAATTGCAAGAATCACTGAAGATCTAGTTTCCAAACAAAAAGAAGCAGAAAAGCATAAAATTATATTGGATAAAATGATGGCTAAACAAAAATTAAAAGAGAAAAGAGCTGAGATGTTGAAGAGACCAAATGATCCAGAGTTAGAGCAGGAGTTCAGAAGAACTTGTTCAGAATATGAAAGCAATGGTTTTCTTGATGATAGTCTAGTTATGCAAGCTTACCGAGATTATATTAGAACTTATCAACAAAAGACATCTGTTTATCTTATAGATAATAAAAATGACAGAACGAATTTATATATTTATAACTCTGAGAGCGGAAGGAAAGAAACCATAGTGTTAACAACTCCAGAAGTATTAGACTTAAACACTTGCATAACTCAACTGCCAAATGATAAATTATTCTGTTTTGGTAAATATCCATTTTCTGGGATTACTTTACTAATTGATGAGAATTTCGAAGTCCAAAGACTGCCATCTGGAACTCCTTGCTATGGCTCATCATGTAAAAATGAGTGAGTTAAACTAACTCCAATACCGCAAGCTGACTGCAATTGCAATAATGTAGTGTTTAATGGGAATCTTTTGATTTCTGGAAAACAAAATAGCAAACTGTTGCGATATTCTATATCAAGCGATGCTTTCACTGAAATCCCTTATGACTTTGCAAGTAAGAAAATAAAGCTGCTTATAAATTTAGAAAGACTTTACTTGATGGAATGCGAAGGATCAATGTATGAAAGCGAAATTGGAAGTGATACTGCTTGAAGATGAATTGCTGACTCAACAATCGTTCATAGTTATCAAATGTATTATTCATATAATAAAGACGCAATATATATAACTCTTTATATCTTGTTGAGATCATCATACATTTATAATTTCGTAAAAAATTCTGCAATAATGCAAATAACTCATGAACTTATCATGGAGTTGAATTTGATAAAATCAGTTACTTATCCAACGGGTTGAAATGTACAAAAATAAATCACTTATCAACCATAGGAGATGACTCAGCAACTGATATTGCTCAATGCAATCCCATGAGTTGCAATGAGAACTAATTGCTCAGGACTAACTCAATGTTGTTCTGGATTAGAAGTGATGCATTTATACAGCATATATTTATCAACCAACATTACCCTCTTTATATTATATACTTAACAGAATAGTATCTACATGAAATTTTATTTTATCCATGACTGACAAGCAACCTGGATAAATTTATCTGCAGACTAGCTAATTCTTCAAATAAGTTTTTATCCGCCCACAAAAGCTTTGCTCCTGGAAAAAATTGTCTTGGAGAGCAGATACATATCATATCTAAAATC
>CATKHM010000334.1:0-21629 GCA_949751825.1 Blepharisma undulans
TCTCATCCAAAAAGTAGAAGCACTTTTTCAGCCAAAAATAAATAAATTTTTGGAGAAAATTGATTCTGGGATATCAGAAATAAACGGCATTTTGGATTTTTTGGATGACGACCAAAATGAGAGTTTCTATGAAAGGTTTGGCTCTACATCTGAGGAAATGCTATTAAAATACGAACAAAAATCCCAATCAATAGCTCGTGAAATTAATTCCATTGAAGATGTTGCTATACTTGCTAAAGAAAATTCTTGAAGTTATCAAATAGGGGAAGAAGAAAAAGATTCAGACTATAAAAAATTGATTTCTGAAATAAAACCATTAAAACTTGATAAATTATATGCATATGCAATTTTACATTTTTTGGATTATTTTGATGAAAATAAGCTAAAAGATAGTTTTTTCAATTTAACCAATTTTTCCAACAAAGAAAATATGCTTTCTTATGTCACTAAAAAATTGACTGATAACCATAAAAAATTACTTTTTAACATTATGCTTATGACAAGAAAAAATAAAGAATTTTCTCAATCTAGTTCAAACTCTATATCAATCCTCGTCAAATCTAATTATCGTTTTGATAGATCAAATTTATCTGGAATTTCTATTCCTCATGCAAACCTTTCATATGGAATATTTTATAAAACGAATTTCAATGACTCCGACTTAAGTTACTGTAATTTATCATGTGTTCAATTTTTAGACGTTAGTTTAAATGGAACTAATTTGTCCAATGTGAATCAAGATAAAAAATCTGTGTCTTTTAGAATACACTCTGTAGCAATATCCTATAGTGAATCATGGCTTGCAATATGTCAATCCGATAGGATTATTGTATATGATACATATACATCAAAAAAGAAAAACGAATGCTATGAAGAATCTATTCATTTTTTTCTTCAAATAGTTTCATGATCATATGATGATAAGTTTATTGCTTCATGCGACTGATTTGGGACTATTTTCATTTGGGAATGAGATGATTCTGATTTTAATAAACTTTTATCGAAAATTAAGCCACCACAAGGATACCTTACTAAAGTATTATGAGCACCAAATGACTATAGAATTGCATCATGCAATTGTAATGGTGATATAAAAATATGGAATGCTATTACAGGAGAAAATATTTTTGAATATCATGATGATTTAATAATGGTTTTTGCATGATCTAGTTTTGGGAAATATTTAGCATATTATGGTAGCAGTGATATTATATGAATATGAGATTCAATGACTAGAGAAATAGTGTTTTATCATAAAAATAGCGATGTGCATGCACTAGAGTGGATTTATAATGAAAAATATCTCGCTTTTGGTGGAAAAGACAATAAGATAAATATATGAAAAATTTCAACTGATGATACTTGCTCATTTTCTAATAAAATAGATTCACCTATTAAATCACTCAAGTGAATGAACAACTTATCACTTTTAGCTGCAGGAAATTTTGAAGGATCAATTACGATTTGAAGTATCAATAACCATGAAAATCAAATTCCTTTCTGTTCATTTCACATTGAATTATTTATTTTTTGCCATTCACAAGACGTTTCAAGCTTATCTTGGTCAGGAAAAAATAATTTATTGGCATCTGGGAGTGCAGATGGGACTTTGAAAGTTTGACAAATAAACCCAGAAGAAAGAAAAGGCGGAATTGGAGATACAGAAACAACTCATTCTTTAGAAGAAAATGTTGAAAGTTCATCTGAGTCCTTTACAAAATATTTTATTGAAAAACTGGTGTGGTCATCTAAATCATCTGATTTTATTCATGCAAAAGCGGCAAGAGAAAAATATTTCATCTTATAATTGTTTAAATAGAATTTTTTCAATGAAATATTTATTTTAATTTTTCATACTTTATAGCGATATAGTAAAATTTATTTCTTCCTTCAGTTTCCAATTGATAAGTTTGCTAAATTCATGATTATTTACCAAAGAGTAAAACTTTCTGTCTTTAAACATATATGAACCATAAGAAAATTTTCCTTTTACTTCTAAAGGTGTTGTTTTGGAGGTTTCATCATTTTTTGTATCAACTTTTACTGTTTCATTTAAAGCAATAGCAGCAGTTGTGCCTCCTCCAAGAATTGAAATAAAACCTTTGCAAATACATATTAATCCTGGGCTCATTCTATGATTTGAAGGCATATGCCATATTAATTCTTCTCATTGATTTGTATCTTCATCAAATACTTCACAGTAATGCTCAAAGCTTCCTCCAATAACGTAAACTTTTCCAAATAGCGATGAAGCTGCTGGAGAGGTTCTAGCATATTTTAATGGTGTAAGGTCATACCATTTACCATATTTAAAGCTTTCTACAGTTTGTGTTGTCAAGCCATTGGAAGTTCCACCAATAACTGTTGGAAAACCTTTAATAAATGTGCAACAATGTCAGTATCTTCCTTGGTTTAAGTCAGTTTGCCTATTTAGGCTGCGATTTGGGATATTAAAAATTTGGCAGAGATTTGGTGATTTTGAACCTCCTGTAATTAAGATTTCATATGGACTTATTAGTATCATTCTTGCAGCTATATCAATTGAAACGTGATCATATTGTTCTTGATTTATTCCATCAAAATACAAAAGTGTGCAATTGCCAGCATTTTGAAAATTTTTAATACTAAAACAGTAGCTATTATAATTATTTAATAAACAGCTGAATGAGGCACTGTAAAACGATATATTTTCTCACATGTTATTTGTATTGAATTTTATGTGTTTTATTTTTGGAGGATTCATTTGATTTATAATGGTATCAGAATAAGTAAGGTCATGGCTTATCAGTAAAAATTCTAATTGGCTGTAATAGTCCTTTTTATAGACTGGCTTTTTGATTTTTTCAATTAAATCTTTGCATGTACTGATTGTTGATTTAAGTTCATTAATAAGCATTTTTTTGCGATGAGAAATATTTGCCAGAATTTTTTCATAAAATATTTCTAGTTTGCCTATTTCTCTTTTACACATATCCATCAGTTGATCTGTTTCTTCAATAATCCAATTAAGCTTATTTATAAGACTGTCAGAAATTTTATTATTGGTTGGGATTAGATGCATCAGCTCATGGGTTCTTTCACTAAACTTTTCTATATGATCACTGCAATGCCATCGGCATAAATAGTACTCTAAATTACCACACAAGCAAATTTTTGTGGCTTCTTCCTTACAATTTTCTTCAGTACATATAATAGGTTGATAGCTGTTATATTCCATATTAAGTTATATAATAAATTATTGGTGGCTAGTAAACTATTTATACCCACCCTTTGAAAGGGCAAACCTGGGAATCTTTGGAAAATTCATTCCTATTGAAAGAGAAAAAAATTATTCAACATTATTTTTTTGAAAGAAAATATTTAACATTTAAGATATGATTTTATAATAAAATCTTAAAATAATACTCATTATCCAAATATATATAGCTTGAAATAAGACAATTAGGAGGATAAAGTTGAAAAAAACTATTCCTTTTTAACATCAGAAATATGTAGAATAAAGTTTAAACTATTAAAACTTTAATGATTGCTTTTAATAATTCGACAAATATATAATTACTATGCTATTTTTAGAAAAAATATTATACCCTCTGATTAAATTCAAAAATACTAAGCATTATATAAGCAGATCTAGTAGAAATCACATTATGTTTGCATTTAGAGTTTTATGAGATTTCATCCAAGAATTTAGTGAAAATTGCCCCGATAAAAGATAATAGAACAGCAGAAAAATTTACCAGTGCTTAATTTATTTCATAAAAATAAATGTTTCCTTCAGAAAAATGCCAAATTCAAGATTGTCAAAACAGCCCTGAAATTAGCTGTAGGTGTGAAAGAAGGGATTTAGTTTTATGCTTATTGCATTTTAAAGAGCACATAATGATTTCTGCATGCAAACATGAAATAAATTATATAATTCCAATGAATCAAAATAATTTTTTTGCTCTATTAAGAAAAATTGAGAATGTTCGAAAAGAAACAGAAAAAATTTGAAATGAATGAGAAGCTATAATAGAAGAAAAAATTCAAAAATATGAAAATAAGCTAAAACTTGCTCAAGAAGCCAAAAAACACTTACTTCCACAGTTAAATAAATTTTATGAAATGTGCAATGCCATTATAGAAAAGCTTGATAGGCCAATTTTTCAAAAAGACTTTTACACTCCATTGGAGTATTTGATGACAACTGAAAATAGCATTCAAAGCATTATAGATGAAATACAGCCTCCTATAATAGAAGAATTTCTCTCAACTCATGGAAAATGCAAAAAAATTAATTTGTACAGCCCAACCTTATGCCCTCTTCTAAATAATTATAATTCTTATTGCATATACCTTGCCGATATCAAAATAAATGGGCAAGATGCTGCTTCTTTACACTATTTTGATGGGAATCGCACCCAGATTTATTTGGGAGAAAATTTTGATCTCAAATCAAGAATTATGCTTGTCAGCCCTTATGAAGTATTAATGACAGGAGGCTCTATTCAGCCTAAAAGATGCTTATTAATTGATCTAAGGACCACAACCATAGAAAAGCAGCCTGATTTGAATTTTGAAAGGTATTGGCATTGCTGTGCTTTTATTATGGGCTGCCCTGGAGTGATCGGTGGGCTTTTTAATGAAAAACTAACCACATGTGAAATTTTAAAAAATAAGAAATGAGAACAAATTGCTTCATTAAACCATCCCAGAAGTGGAGCCACAGCTTCGGCATTATTTGATAAAGTATATGTATTTGGAGGTGGCTATAATAGCCCTGTGGAAGTTTTTAATGAGAATGATAAAATTTGGCATGAATTAAAATGCGAGATATTTAAGACGCCAACAGCATGTTTAGGCTTGGTTAGTCTTTTAGATGATTTTTTATTAATTTTTGGAGGTGTTCATGATAATACTATGTTTTTTGATGATGCCTACAAAGTTGATTTATCCAGTGGAATGACTATGCAAATAGTAGCAGTGGCAAAAGAAGGAAAGTGCCCATATAATTCTCATATCGTAAGAGACAATTTTTTAATATCTTCCAAGGCTTCTAATAATTTTACCGGAATAGAACAATGGAAGATTAAGCAAGAAATTAATTTTGCTTATGATTAGATAAATTCTAATTATTTCTTGTCGAATTTGTTATTAATATATAACTAGGTGCTGGAAAAGCCCAATATAGATCTTCGATTAACTTTAAATGATTTGTCTGCTTAAATGATTTGTCTGAATTTGTTTCTGAGTCTGGATCTTTTGAATCAAACATTATTTTTCAGACTCTTACAGTTTCATCTGAGCCTCCTGATACTAATAATTGGCATTGGCTTGCCCATGAAAGAGATGTGACAACTCTTATATGTCCGATTCAGGATAAATTTTTTATTGGAGTTAGTTTTGTAGTTTCTTCATCCTTGTGAATGCTTCATATTGTTATTAATCCTTCATAATCTCCAACTGCTAACGCGTTAAAAGTTTCAATTCATTTTATTGATCTAATTATACGATTTCCTCCATTATAAAAGCTAATAGGCTTCTTTCCTGATAAAATGTTTCAAATATAAATATTTGCGTCTTTTCCAGCAAAAGCCAAATATTTATCATCGTAAATCCATTCAAGAGAATAAATATTTTTAATTGGCAAGCCAATTTTATTAAGATCAGTTGAGTCTCATATATTGATATGTTCATTCCCATAATAATAAGCTAAATATCGTCCAGAATTAGATCACGCTATTTTTGATGGTACAGATTCAAATCTTTCTTCAAAAATATATGTTTCTTCATTATATTTTCTGACTGCAACAGATTTTTCACTATCGCATCAGGCGATTCTATAGTCATTTGGCGCCCATAAAATGCTGGGTATTAATAATTTACTCTGAACTATTCTATTAACTAAATTTCCACTATTTACTTCTCATATAAAGATACTGCCTCCATAATCGCTTGTAGAAATAAATATATCGTCACATGATCAGGATACTGACTGAAAAGCTTGATTAATATTATCAGTAGTAAGAGTCTTAACTATTTCTTTTGAATTAATATTTCCTATATAAATATTTCGTGATTGAGAAACAGCGATATATTCTTCTCTATGAGAAATTGACACATCTTTTATAATGCTAAAATACGATAGAGAATTTGATTCTATATTTGGCAAAATGCTTCCATTTGAAATTATATTTAAAAATTGTGTCTTTGATACAATGCAGTTGCTTAAATCTGAACCACTGAAATTCGTTTTATAAAATACCCCACCTGATAAATTTGCGTAAGGAATTTTAATATTTTCAAAGTTTTTTCAATTGAATGGGTAATTTGCTTTGACTAAAATTGACATAGAATTTGATGCAGCTATGACAAAATTTTTGTTAAATCTCGTCAAAAAAATTATTTCGAGAAGCAAATTCACTTGAATTTCTGTCAAAAATTGAAAGCAACTTAAAAGCTCTTCATTGTCAGAAAAATTGATAAAATTGTAAAAGCTATACTCAATTTGACTTGATAGGTGATTTTCATCAATTGAATCAAGAAAAGATATGATTATATAAGGATCTAGGATAACAATTGTTTTTTCTTCTCCTTTAAGTGGTAAAATTTTTGAATTTTCTGCTTTTAAATCTTTTATATCATTTATATTAAGATCTATACTTGGTATTTCATCCTTTCTCATTTTTTCTGAATTAAGTTTCAAAATTGATGATTTGTCTTCACTGTGTTTTGTTTCTTCGATAAATTGGCTATCTTCGTTCATTTTATGTGAATTTCTGAAAAAGCTGTATCTGAAGACTTGCAATCAGAAAATCCGCTTAAATCATCTACTATATTGGCCTTAATCTCTTCATTCTTTTGGAGTTTTTCATAATAATGAGTGAAAGTTTTATATTGGAGTATATGATCGGTAATATGATCTTCACAAATCATAATTGAAGGAGTTTGGCAACTGCATGCAATAATGGAGAGGTTTTTGCAGTCTGGAGTAAAGCTGCAAATTAAATTCATATTATATAACTATGTTCTGATATTATGGATTTTTTAGGAAATTTAGGAGGCCAAACAAAAATTTTGAACTTCATAAAAATAGCTATTATTAAGCTTATAATTTGCAATTTTGAGATCATTTAAATGATTGAATGCAAAATTCAGACTAATATATATTGTATATGTGAGCAATCAGCACTTTATCTTGCGATAATCATAATCCCGAACATATAAAAAGTCCTATAATACTCAAGAAAAAATTATGTTTGTACAAAAATTCAAATAATACTAGTGCTCTCTCATCAGCTAGCTAAATTTTATCAAAGAAGCGACTATAAATTATTAGAATAATTCGAGGAAAATATCGAAAAATTATAAACCATTTAAAGAACCAAAAGATAAAAGAAACATTATTAGATGAATGAAAAGAGACAAAATAAATTTGTGATATATAAATAGAAAAAAATCAAAAAACCGATTATAGAAAAAAAATACACTCAATTTGAATATTATTGGGAAGTAATGATGATAATAATTATTTAAACAACCTTATAAGCCAAATGATTATCCGATAATTGAAGCAAAGCACAAAAATAATATGTGATTGTTGTGCTTTAGCTTTTGCCATTTGCTTCTATTTTACCAGAATTAATATAAATAAAGATAGTAAAAATTATTAGCTACAGCCAAATATTGATACTCCAGCCTAGAAAAGCGTTTCTAAAAAAAGCAAAACAATAATTATTTTATAGTATGAGGATGCAAATTTTCTTACCTTAATCTGGAATATATAATTACATTTCCTTATATTCTCCTGCAATAATTTTAAATGACCTAATTTAAACTATTAAAAGTAATAAAATAAGCTATTTTATTTTAAGATTAAATAATTGTAATAATTGTTTAACTAAGTTTTATTTTAAAATAAGAGATGGAGGTCGATCAATGTCAAATTTCAGGATGCCAAGAAAAGGCAGGATGCCAAGAAAAGGCAGAAATGTATTTTAAGTGTGAAGGGGAAAATAAGCATTTATGCAGATCACACTTTTCTGATCATATAATTAGCTGCGCAAATAATCATAAAGTAAAGCATCTAATTTCAAAAAAACTAGAAAATCGTTCAGAACTGCTTAGAAAAATTGGGGAAGTTCGTAATAAAACAATTGAATATCGAGAAAAGTGAGCAAATGAAATAGAAAATATAATTAAAAAATATAAATCCAAGCTGGAACAAGCCAATAAAGCAAAAGATATATTACTTTCTGAACTTGATGCTACTATTAGAATGTGTGATTTTATTTCAGAAAGAATGAAGATGCCAATTGTTAAAAAAGACTATTACACTCCATTTGAGTATTTACTTACAACTGATGATGACATTCAAAGCATTTTACAAGAAATAAAACCCCCTAGAATAGTAGAGACAGAATGAGAGAAAAATCTATGCACAAAGGTAAAATTTTATAGTTCAGCATTTTGCCATCTATTGAATAATTACAACTCTTATTGCATACATCTTGGAAATAATGTGGAATTAGAATTGCCTCATTTAAAGTATTTTGATGGAATAAATGAAAATCAAATAGATAGCACAACATTTGAGTTTTCTTCAAGAATAATGCTGATAAGTCCTAATGAAGTATTAATCACTGGTGGGATTGAAAACCCTGACTTGTGTAGAATTATTAATCTTACGCAAAAAACAATGGAAAAAGTTGCTGATTTAAATTTTAGAAGATTTTGGCATTGCTGTGCCTTTATTATGGGATATCCTGCAGTAATAGGTGGAGAGTTTGAAGGTAATGGAATGACATCTGTTGAAATCTATAAGAATAAAATATGAAAAGTAATTGCTCCACTAAATTATCCCAGAATTTTTCCACAAGCTTCTACATTATTTGATAAAGTCTATGTGTTTGGAGGTGGCCACAACAGCATTGTGGAAATATTTAATGAAAAAAATAAAAGGTGGGATGTATTAGAATGCAGCATATTTGAAAGCCCATCATATCGCCTGGGTATGATAAATATATCTGATGAGTCATTGCTGGTTTTTGGCGGACTTTATGGTGAAAAACACTTTTTCGATGATATATACAAAGTAAATCTTGTAAAGAGAAACGCAAAGAAAATAAAAAATTCAGAAAGAGAAGGAAGATTTTCATATAATTCTATTATTGTGAGAGACAATGCTTTACATTCTTTTTCGTATTCTTGCAATTTTATTGGAGTATTAAAATGCGAAATAGAGCAAGAAGTACGCATATATAAGAAATATGCAAAGAAAAGTTATAATTTATTTAATTCTGATTAATTTAGTTGAGGTCTCAGAGGACTTGTCCAATACAAATTTTCAATGACCATATAATTATCTAAATCGATGGATATTTTTCAAATTTTTATAGTGCCATCTAAGCTGCCTGATAGTAAGAGCTTATTTGCCCATGAAAGAGCTACTATATCTTTTTCATGCCCGCAAAATGATAATTCAAAAATTTCTTGAATATAATCGGGGTTATCTATTTCTTTCTGTAGGCCTCATAAACTTATTAACCCTTTAAAACTTCCAACTGCTAAGAATCTTTCTTTGTTTCATTTTAGAACATTAATTGGAAATCCTAATTTATCGTAAAATGTTCTAATCACTTTTCTATGCAAAATGCTTCAAATATAAACATAACTATCTTTTCCAGCAAACGCCAAATAATCATCGTCATAAATTCATTCCAGTGAATATATATTTTTTATTGGGTACTCATCTTTCATGCTGTTATTTGTTAAGTCTCATATATTAATCTTCTTATTTCCAGAATAGCAAGCTAAATATTGACCTAAAGGAGATCACGCAATTATTGAAATATCAAATTCAAGATTTTGATTGAAATCTTCACTTAAATTATCCAAATGTATAACTCTTAAATTTCTATAGCAGCAATAAGCTATCCTATATTCATCTGGATCTTGATCTCATGAAATACTTGATACTAGATTTTTACTATTTTTTATTTTACGAAACAGATTACCAGTTATTGAATCTCATATAAAAATAGTTCCTCCATAATCGCCTGTCATTATATATTTGTCATCATGTGATCAGGATACCGCAGCAAATAATAAATATACTTCACTATCAGTAAACTCTTTGATTATTTCTTTAGAATTTATATCTCATTTAAAAATCTTTTCACCTTGAGATATAGCTGCGTATTTGTTGTCATGGGAAACAGATAAATCCTTTATTTCTTTAACTCACTGTGGATTATTTCATTTCAGACTTGGAATATTGAAGCTATTTGATGTTATATTTAGAAATTGAGCTCTTGATATAATACACTTGCTTAAATCAGAGCCACTGAAATCTGTCTTATAAAATATTCCATCAGATAAATTAGCATATGGGATTTTAATATTCGAAAAATCTTTTTTATCGAACTCGTATTTTGCTCTTACTAAAATCGACATAGAATTTGATGCAGCTAAAGCAAGTTTTTTATTATCTCTAGTCAAAAAAATGATATTGCAAAGCAAATTTGATTGTTTTTTGGTCAAATTTTTAATATTATCTAAAATATCATCTCTTTGTGAAAAATTGATAGTGTTAAAAAAACTATGCTTAATACCAGATAAGCCTTTTTCTTCAATAAAATCAAGAAATTTAAATATAGAAGAAGCATCAAATTCATTATTTTTCAAGTTTGCTTTATCTTTAGAACCTTTTTCTTCCTTTTCTGATTGAGATAATCCCTCATGCGCATCTTCAATTCCATTTATTTCATCAACTAGGCTTGATATTTCTTCATTTAATCTTTTAAATGCTTTTTTATTGGATTTTTCTATATCTTCATCATATTTTAAATCTTCAATTAATTCAATTGAACTATTTATTTTCATAGAAATTCTATCAATTTTTCTTTTAAAACTGTTCACCTTCTTATCAAGAGCTATTTTTAGCGATTTCAATCTTTCAGAATATGCATTTAACTCTTTGGTGATTTTCACACTAACATCTTCTTGATTTTCAAGAGAAATTCTTATATAATGATGAGGAAAAGTTCCATTACTAAGTATATGATCGCTTATATGGTCCTTACAAATAAGCGCAATAGGAGATTTGCATCTGCACTGAATAATAGGAATATTTTGACACCCTTCTTCTGAACAAATAGGATTCATTTTATATTTGCAAAGAAAAATGTTCAATTGCGAATATTTGGAGTGCTCAAAAAGCCTGAATATTTCTTAAAGTGCGAGGGGAAAATGCTTCATTTATGCGAGATATATTTTCCAGAGCATGCAATGAAGTGTGATAGAAATTATAAAATTGAACATTTTGTTTCTACAAATCTTTATATCCAAGCAACAATATAATTATTTTCGACTGAACAGTAAAAATTAAGAAGTTAGAAATGAAACAGCCAGACTTATTGAATTTAGTGAACATTAATTTAAACAAATAATTAAATTTTATGAATTAAAACTGAAAAAAGCTTATGAAATAAAAAATAAATTTTTATCAGAGCTAAATTTCACAATGCAATTATGAAATTTTATTATAGAAAGACCAAGATGCCAATTTTTACAAAATACTATTACACGCCGCTGGAATATTTGCTTAGTTTGTGAATCATATTTTTTATAAGAGAAACAATATTTAATCCTCAATATCATTTAATTCACTTTCTAAGATCTATATTTCCTCTTTTAGTTTTCCAATTAACTTATTAGTTTCATCAAAATTCATATTTCCAGATCAAATTTTTTCAATCAGTTGCAATATTTCAGAAATTTTTCATCAAGGTTTCATAGACTTTTTCTACTTATTCTTCCATAAATTCTCAGTTTTTTAGCTGAAATTGAATTTTAAAAGATTTATCATTCAGAAATTTTATATAAAACTTTAACTTGACGACTGCCAATTTTTTTGAATTTATGCTTGGTAAAAGTGGGTTCTTTTAAGTGACTATTTAGATGCTCCTGGCACATGAATAGTATGGATTTGTGCAGCTGCATTGAAAAATTGCAATGTCTGGGCAATAAGAACAGCTCATTTTATAATTTATAAAAAATAAATTGAATAGAAACACATAGGTTATCGTAAGAAATAATGTTTATATAGCATAAATTTATAATTAGAATACATTAATCCATGTACTTATCATAAATAAATTATCAAATAATTTAATAAATATGCATGTTTATTTATATACTTATTTATTGAATCTATAATTTCACGCTTCACATAACTACATTGGGTATGAGAGAATAAATAGCCCAATATACCATAAATTTTATTAACAAGAACTTTGATTGCCTGATAATAATTACCAGTATCCTATCCAGGCTTTCCCTGACTGGATAGGCTTCAGGCAGAGCAAGGCCCAATGCCACAACGGGTAGGAAAAGGGTGGCACTTTATTTGTAAATTATGTAAATCTAATTATGATTTATAGGAAGCTTATATTTTGGCTGGTATAAACGATTAATCTATGTAGACTTCTTCAGATATAGTATTTCTTTGCAATTGAATTATGCGAATAATCTTAGTTATATTAGACTCTTATAAATAATGTACAGATGCATACCTTTTCCATTATTTTCTCTATCTTCTTGAGAAAACACTTGCAATGATTCAACCAAAGGATTGGTGCGAAAAATTAATTATTTATAAATTATTGTAATTTTATAACAAATAATAATTTGAAATTAAAACAAAATATATGAAAAGTTTGTTGAAATCGATTTTAAATTGCATAGAAGCAATAAAACGTATATAATTATTTTATCATTAAAAATTTGAGGTTAAATTAAAATAAATTTGCTTGATCATAATGAAAATAGTTTTATCAAAGATGAGGCTTTTTTCAATTTCATAATAAAATCGTTTGTTGAAGGTTGCAGGAATTGGAATAAGTATTAAAATTATCATATATACTATTCAAAAAATTATATCTCTTTAATTAATCATTCTTTATAAGTTGCTAGTTTTGTCTGTGAATATCCCTTTTATTCAAATAATAAACAATTATAATTCTGCATTTTGTTTTTAATTTTCTGATTTTACTTTTTAAGTATTTTAATTGATAAATTTTCTTATTAAAATAAAAGTACATGATTTTTCATCAAAAATATTTATTTGAATTCCTAATCTAAAATAAATGGCTTTGTGTCAACATCCAGGTCTTCAATGTGGCAATAAGCCAGAAATTTATTGCGAGTGCCAACCAATAGGTTTTATTTTATGTGAGAAGCATTTTAAAGAGCACTTAAAGAGCTTCAAATATTACCAGCATACAGTAAAGTATTTAGTTTCAATTAATGAACCAAATTTTTTTAAGCTGGATTCCAAAATTCGAGAAGTATGCAATGAAACAGCGGAGAATCTAAAAACATGAGAAAATATAATAGATAAAAGAATTGAGCGTCATTTATCTAAGCTGAAACTTGATTTAGAAGCTAAAATAAAAATAGCCAGGGAACTAACTGGTACAATTAAAATGTGCAATATCATCACAGAAGAGATAATGAAAAAGCCAATTTTTGTCAAAGATTATTACACTCATTTTGAGTATTTATTGACGACTGATGATGACATACAAAGCATTATAGATGAAATTAAGCCACCGAGAATTGAAGTACCTGAAGGCAAACTCGAAAAATTATATATTTACAGCTCAACATTTTGCCATCTGCTGAACAATTATAATTCATACTGCGTATATCTTGGCGAAAACAAAATAGACAAAAAGAAAGCTTCTTTATACTATTATGATGGAGTGAATGAAAATAATGTTGATTGAGAAAATTTTGAATTCGCCTCAAGAGTGATGCTCATAAGTCCTAATAAAGTTTTAATGACTGGAGGGGTAAAAAAACCCTAAAGCATGCAAAATTATTGACTTAGCCACCAACACAATTAGCGAAGAGGCTGATTTAAATATAGAAAGATACTGGCATTGCTGCTCTTTTATTATGGGCTATCCTGCTGTAATTGGTGGTATGAGTAAGATAAACGGCCAAATTAATTTAACAAATACAGTTGAAATTTTCAAGGACAAGAAATGAATACAAATTTCTCCGCTGAATTATCCAAGACGGTCTAGTGCAGCGTCTGCACTATTCAACAAAGTTTATGTCTTTGGAGGTGCTATTGAAAAAATATATGTGGAGTGTTTTGATGAAAAAGAGCAAAAATGGAATGAATTAAAATGCAGTGTATTTATAACTCCCACTATAGGTATAGGCTTGATTAGTCTATTTAATAATTATTTGCTGGTTTTTGGAGGAGTGTGTAATAGCAAAAATTTTTTTAATGATGCTTACAAAGTGAACTTAACACCTGGAAAAGTTAGAGTTGATGAAATAGAGCTATTAGAAACACCCAAAAAATACTCATATGGATCTCATATAGTCAGAAATAATAGATTGATTTCTTCTTCTATTACTGATTTCTCCAATAGTGGGACAAGCAAATGGGATATTAAGCAAGAAGTTAATTTTATTAATCAGGCAAAAGATGCTCCTCATTTGATTCAGAATTGGCTACCAAAAATTGAGATGCTGAAGAAGCTCATAGCAAGTCTTCAATAAAAAATATAGAATTTTGCTGATTAATAGATTTTTCTGATATTGTTTCTGAGTCTGAGTCTGTATTTTGGTCCTTCGTTATTTTTCATACTTTTATAGTGCCATCAATACTTCCTGATGCCAATAATTGGCTTTGGCTTGCTCATGAAAGAGCTGTAATATAAGCTGCATGAATACAACATGTAAACGCAATTTTTGGATTATCTCCATCCTTTTGCACGTTTCATGCCGTTATTGATCCTTCAAAATCTCCAAAAACTAAGATGCTGAATTTCTCAATTCATTTCATTACATGAATTGAACAATTTGTTCCAATATGAAACTTCTTAAGCCTATTCTTATGCAAAATGTCATAAATATAGCAAATTGATTTTTTTCCAGCAAGTGCCAAACAATCATTACCATAAACCCACTCTATTGAAAATATATAATCTTTGCTTGTATCTTTTTTTTGTCAAAGCAATCATTTTCTTTGAGTATTTGATTCTCATATATAGACATACTTACCCCCATAATCATATGCCAGATATTGGCCAGAAGGCGATCATGCCACTAATGATGGTGAAGGTTTAAATTCATCTTTTTCCTCAAAAATATAATTATCTGTATTATATGCCCTGATTGCGACACAATTCTTACTTTCGCATCATGCTAATCTATTGTCGTTTGGAGCTCATAAAATGCATGGGATTAAAGATGAACTCTGAGCTATTCTTGTTACTAAATTGCTGCTTATAAACTCTCATATAAAAATACTTCCTTCATAATCGCTTGTCGCTACAAGCGTATCATCGAATGACCATGATGCAGTCTGAAAAGATCATTGAATATTCTCACCAGTAAGCTCTTTAACTATTTTTTTTGAATTAATATCTCATATATTAATTTTTTTTGTAAGAGAAATAGCAATATACTCTTCATTATGAGAAATTGATAAGCCTTTGACTATTTCAAGCCATGAAGTGGGAGTGGGTTTTATATTCGGTAATTTGCTGTGAAATGATCTTATACTCAAAAATTGAGTCTTTGAAACATTGCAATTACTCAAATCTGAGCCGCTGAAATTTGTTTTATAAAAGATCCCATTTGATAAATTTGCGAAGGGAATTTTGATATTATTGAAATCCTTCTTATTGAAAGAGTAATTTGCCTTTACTAAAATTGACATAGAATTTGATGCGGCTATAGCTAGATTTTTATGTTTTCTTGTCAAAAAAATAATATTAAGATGCAAATTTTTTTGTATATCTGTCAAAATAGATAAATTATTCAAAACTTCATCATTATTGCAAAAGTTGATTGAATTATAAAAGCTTTTCTCGATTTGTCTGAATAAGTCATTTTCATCAAGGGAATCAAGAAACGATATGATTAAATTGGGATCCAGCTTATTTTCTTCTTTAATCTCTTCTGTATTAGAAAGCTCGTTAGTTTCAACACAATTGTGTAAATCCTCAGGTATAGAAATCTTTGCCTCTTCGTTCAATTGAAAATTTGAAATCGAGTGAGTTAAAGTTCGGTTTTGGCGTATATGATTCATCATGTGATCTTCACAAATTAAGGTCAAATAATCTGCACAATTGCATGAATATATGGAATCGTTTGGGCAGCCTGGAATAGAGCAACAATTTGAACTCATATTGAATTAAATAGATAATTTATAGTTGCTATATGTGCTTTGAATATAGATTAACAAATATTATGCATTTTACTATAAAATTCCAGTATTGTTTGATAAAGAACTTATAAAATTATCTCAATCAGCAGCTTAAATATCTATAAAATAACTGAGATCAGTGGAATTATTCTCTCAAGAGATTTAAAATTATTAATTTAGTCATTATTTAGGCACTTGAATCCAAGAAAGCTTGTATGATAAATAGATATTTGCATTCGAATCTTCAGATCTCATCGATAAGTCTGTGTCATCTGACGTTGCTCCTGCACCCTGCTTCTTGTCTTCAGCTATCTTTCCTACTGCTATTGCACCATCAGCACTTCCAGATATTACCAAACTTGTTTTCTCAGACCATGACAAAGTTACAATAGAGTTAAAATGCTCATGAAAATCTGCTTCACAAGATATACGGAATTTCCTTATAATTTTGCTCTCCCAAAGGCTTCATATTGTTACGTTCCCATTAGTGTAGCCAACAGCTAATAGAGACCATTTATCAACACATCTGATTATGCTAATTGGTAGTTTGTCTTTATTTTCTAAGAATTCCATCTTATAATGTTTCAAATTTCACAAATAGATATCTGTATTATTGCAAGCAAGAGCAAGATATTGGTCTCTTTTATCTTGCTCATCAATGCTATATACTCAATCGAATGATAAAATGTCTTTTTGTGGGCGAAAATAAGCGATCTCACCATTTATGGATTTTAAAACGCGAATTCCTTCATTTTCACAATAGCATGCGATGTAGTGGGCTGAAGGAGACCATGACAAATTTAATATAGATTTTCCAAGGTTTTTTTCTCAATAATACTGGTTTGCCTTATAGTCTCAAACCCATACAAACCCACCTAAGTTGCATGCAGCAATTCTATACTCTTCATCAATTGGAGACCATAAAGCTGTAGGAATTTCAGATTTTTCTATATGAATTTTCGCCTGAACTGATAAACTGCTTCATGGGCATCATATATAAATTGCTCCATAGTTATCACTAAAAACAATATATTTATCATCAAACGATCAGGACACTGATTTAAAGCTGCCGTGCTTAGATATATATTTAAACTTGTCCAAAACAGTAGGAGAATATGCATCAAGTATTCAAATTGTGTCAAAAGAAGAAGCTGCTATCCAATTTTCATTATGAGAAACTGATGCCCATAATAATTTTTCTTCAGGCTTGTCAGTGATTGATTCTGGAAAGATTGTTTCATTTGTTATAATTGGGCTTAAAAATTTTGTGCATGTTATATCACAGTTTTTTAAATCTGAATTAGAAAAATCTGTTTTTATAAACTCTGCATTTGACAAATCAGCCCAAGGGATGGATATATTAGAAAAATCTGCATTAGAAAATGTATGTTCTAATTTGACAAGAATTGACATAGCGTTTGAGGAAGAGAGTGCGATATTTTTATTTTCTCTTGATAGTGTAACAATATCATAAAGCAAAAGATTGTGGACAGCTATGGCTGGAATCAGGCTATTTATGAAATTTTCTTGATTGCATAAATTTATTGTATTGAAAAAGCTTTTTTCGAGCTCAGTTTTTATGCTATAGCTGTCAAGAGTGCTCAATAAATGCAATATTGCATGATAGTAAACTTCATTTGGCTTTTGAATCTTTTGGTTTAAAAACTTGTCAGATAATGCAATTTCAATGCCATTAATGTTCTTTACATAATTTGCAATATTTTTCTCTTCTTTTTTCAATTTTGATATAAAAATATCATAATCTTTGCTCTCATCAATATTGTCAATAACTGTGTCGATTTTCATAATTTTTGACTCAATTTTTTCATGAAATTCCTTTAATTTTAATTGTGCAAACTCAGTCATCTTCTCATTATAAGTCATACCCAAAGAGATAAGCGAACTTCTAAGATCGTTTAATTCTGCAAGTCGTTTGGTTTTTATATTTTTTGAGGAATCTCCAGTTATATTGGCTTTTCTTACGCTTTCGTTGTGCTCAACTATATGAAATTTGCAAAACATGAGAAGCTCATGTGAACATTGGCAGCGAGTAATATAATCTTCTATACATCCTGCCACAGAACAATGCGGCTCCATCTCTCTACAAAATTACTCTTATAAAATTCACAAATTTCAGTAAAAAATTAATTCCATAAATAATGATAAATATTTGATAATTTTTTTCGTTTTGATTATCTTCTCTCTCATTTTCGCTTCCATTATATTTAATGAAGACTTACCAGTTGGTTCATGGGGAAATCCATTGAAGAAGAAAGAGCGAAACTTCTCTTTATGCTGGACCCAAGCAAGTTCTTACGTAAACGTTTCTCTATTATGCTTCAATGTGTAAGAAACTTTTAATAGACTATTGCTTTCGGTTATAATGAAAAACTTCACGAATTTTCCCATGGAAATTGGACACAGCGACCACTTTATGCCTTGCAACGCTTAAAAACGCGGATCATAAAAATCAAAGGCAGAGGAGCGGCTTTGGCAAGATGTTTCTAGCATTCTTATTAAAGTCATTATGGAGATTACTCAATACGGCCAAATGCAAGATCTTGAATAATACAATTGATAGCGATAGCTTGATGACAATAGTTGGGAAATGGCTTTAAACAGCAATTTTGAATAATGAAAAATAATTGACAGACTTTTTCATTATAAAATTAATGTTGGAGTGCCAAATTTCCGAGTGCACTGAGAAGCCTACAAGATTTTGCAAATGCCGAAAAAAAGTGCTTCAATTTTGCGAATCACATTCTACAGACCATTTAGTGAGCTGCCCATATCTTCATAAAATAATTTATCAATCTCCTACTAATCTGTATAATTACTGCCTTTTAAAGACTAAAATTGAAGAAATTAAGGATGAAGCAGCTAGACTTCGAGAAAAATGAGAAAATATAATAGAGGAAAGAATAAGATCCTATGAATCAAAGCTAAAAAAAATTCAGGAAGCTAAAATTAAAATATCATCAGAACTGAATGAAACAATCCAAGTGTGTGAATTTATTGAAAAGAAGATAAGGATGGCAATTTTTGAAAAAGATTATTACACTCCCTTGGAATATTTACTTACAACAAACGAAGGTAATTATTTGGAAAATATTCTACAACAAATGTATCCTCCAAGAATAAAAGCGATAGGAGGTGACGAAATCACATGCAATGAAGGAACATTTTATAGCTCGGAGATTTGCCATCTGCTGAATAACTATAACTCATATTGCATGAATCTACAAAAAAGCAGAGAAGGTGATATAGCTACTTTGAATTATTTTGATGGAGAAAATAAAGAAAGCTTGGGTAGTGAAAAATTTGAACTTTCCTCAAGAATTATGCTGATAAGTCCTTATGAAGTTTTAATGACTGGAGGGGTTAATAAACCTAAAGCATGCAGAATTGTAAATTTAAGAAATAGAACCATAAGTGAAGAGGCAGACCTAAATTATGAAAGATTTTGGCATTGTTGCGCCTTTATCAAAGGCTTTCCTGCTGTTATTGGTGGAAGATTTCGAGAAAGAGCAATAAAAACAGTCGAAATTTTTAAGAACAAGAAATGAAAAGTAATTTCCTCTTTAAACTACCCCAGAACTTCTCCTGCAGCTTCAACGTTATTTGATAAGGTTTATGTTTTTGGAGGCGGATATAACGATCCAGTCGAGGTTTTTGACCAAAAGGATAATAAGTGGCATGAACTACACTGCAATATACCAGACACCCCAACAATAGATGTCGGAATGATTTCTCTGTGTAATGATTTTATTTTAGTTTTTGGGGGAGTTTATCGATCAAATAACTATTTCAATGATATTCAAAAAATTGATTTAAGCAGTGGAGATGAAGCAACAATGATTTCATTGCCAAAAGAAGGAAAATTTGTTTATGGTTCTTATATAATTAGACGCAACTGCTTTAATTCTTATCTTTTTTCTACTTCTGGCGTCGAGACGTGCAAATGGAAAGTAAAGCAAAGATTTCAACTTTAATTAAGAAATATTTATGTTACATAAATAACTGAGATTTTGTACTTAAAAGCTGATTGCAGAGTCAGCAATAATTAAATGAGGTGCTTGAGAAACCCATAAATAATCATCTTTAGTTTTCTTTAATCTGATTAGGTTTATAACTTCAAGCTTATCATAGCAGTTTTTGATCTGTGATTAAATTGATTCTATCATTTTTAAATTACTTTCTAAAATTATATTTTTAAACAGTATGAAATTTTTAATTTTCAGCCAAAATCATTTAAAATCTTTATAGTCTCTATCAATGAGTAAGCCTCTTATTTTAAAGCAAATTTTCGTAAAATTTCTTCACAATCATAATGCAATGCAGCGAAAAGAAGGAATTTCTTATCACCCTGCTAACGAGCAATGCGGCTCTATCTCTCTATAAAATTATGCGACAAAATTCACAAATTTCAATAAGAAACTCATTTTCCCTAAAATGGTAGAAATATATCCCTATAAATATTTCATAAATTTGTCGTTTTTATTATCTTCTCTCTCATTTTCACTTCCATTATATTTAATGAAAGGACTTACCAGTTGGTTCATGGGGAAATCCATTGAAGAAGAAAGAGCGAAACTTCTCTTTATGCTGGACCCAAGCAAGCCCTTACGTAAGCGCTTCTCTATTATGCTTCAAATTGTAAGAAACCTTGAAAAGTCTGTTACTTCCGGTTATAATGAAAAACTTCACGAATTTTTCCAAGAAAATTGGGACACAGCGACCACTTTATGTCTGGCAATGCTTAAAAACGCGGACCATATAAAAACCAAAGGCAAAGGAGCAGCTTGGGAAGATGTTTCTAGCATTCTTAAAGTCATTATGGAGATTACTCAATACGGTCAAATGCAAGATCTTGAAGAAATACAAGAGATAGCGATAGTTTGTCTATTTGACGATAATCGTTGGGAAATCAAAGAAATTGGATTTAATTTGGTCCTTTTCTTATTAAACACAAACTTAGCACTACAAGTGCCTCAACATCTATTTTTGGCATCCATAGATTTGTCACAATTTCGCTCAGAAGAACATGGAGAACCTGTATTCCCAGATCGGTCAATTTTGATCACAGGCTCAAACTCTCAACATCCTTGGCTTAATTTAGCTCAAGACTCGTTAAAAAAATCGTCACCTGTTTATCAATCTGAAGTGAAAGAATTAGAAAAATTAGCAGGACAAGCTTTATCACAAGGAGTGAAAGACTGTTTGAATTTTGTGAGTAAAGCATTGGATTTCTCATTAGATAGCGATTATCCGCCAAGTTTGGAAAATAGACAAGTGCATTTTAAGAGATGGTTTAATTTGTTGAAGAGAACTATGTTATTCCTAATTTACCCTTACTATTGCACCCCAGGTGACAACATGAGCCCTGACTGAGGATTTCACAGCTTCCCTCCTCCCA
>CATKHM010000335.1:0-21537 GCA_949751825.1 Blepharisma undulans
GGGTCTTTGACTTTTCTTTTTCTGTGTGTAGTATCGTTATTTATCATTGTAAAAATTATGTATTAATATTTTTAAGCTCTTCTATGCTTATTATATAACTCTGACGCTTTTTATTCAGCGGTGGATTCTTATCAGTAGAAAAATCAATTTTCATTGAGGTGTTATCCTCATCAAATGTCAATTCACTTTTAAGTTTTTCTAAATCTCAGAAGCTTTTTAGAATGCTTTCTTCATTACTTTCTTTTTCTTCTTCGTCTTCATTTGTTTCTTGATTGACTTTGGCAAATTCACTGCCTTCAAGCCTCGCCTCAAGAATCTGCACCACTTTTTCTTGAATTCCTGATACCAGACTGCTGGTTTTACTTTTTCTTTTTAAATTTTCTTTGATTCTCTCTAATTCTTCAATAGGTGGGTATTTTGTCCTGGTATTTGGATCCTTGGGACACTCTTCATTTGTATGGCCGAATTCTCTGCAACTCTATATTAAATTTACCGTGCATAAGTTTGATATAGCTTTAGGCTGATTCAACTCGAATTCATCGTCTTCTTTAGAAACATGTTTAGAAGTTATGCATCCTGGTGCTTCTTTTCCTACTTTCCCACAGCAAAATCATATATCATCAATTATTTTACTTGGGTGTGTTCTGCATGATCAATTGAAATTATCTTTTTCTATATAAGGTCTTTGACAATTTTTGCATATTTTTTCATCCAATTCAGAGTTAGCAAAATGATGCTGAAATGATTTAAGTCTTGTGCGCAGTCGATTATATTCTTGGTTTAAGTCGCTGAATTTTTTCTCAAATTCACTTGCCTGAAGTTTGTATTTTTCTCTTTCTTGCTGAGCTGCTTGCAATTCTCTTTGAAAAGATCCTGCATTTTCTTTAAAAGTTCTAACTATTCTATCACGTTGGCTTTTTAAATCATCTTTTACTATAGTAAGTTCTTCTGAAGCTTCCAATAAAGTATCCCTAACCTTTATAATGTTGTTTAACTCTTCTATTAAGCTCATATTAAAACTTGCAAGAGAAAATAAGTTTTTGCGAAGAATTTCAATTTCATTTTCAAGCTGAATAGTCAATGATGCATGTCCTGCAATATGATTGAATGCCGTAAAAAGACCTTTTAAACGTTCTCCCATTATTTCATTTTCAAGAACTAATAAAGCTGCTCCATGTTCCAGCTGAATAGCTTTATTCCTTAATTTGTCATTACCTGCTTTTTCTTCGTGCAATTCCTTGCATAGTTTTTCCTTAACTTCAAAGCACTGTTCATATTTTTCTTTATATTCTTCTAATTGCAGCTTCATAAATGTAAAATTATTCGATAAATTACTGCAATCATGCTGCAGTGATAAGCACTGCAAATTTAATGCAAAAATATTTGTTTCATTTTGGATGTTTTCTTCCTTTAATTTTTCATACTCATACTTAATCGATTCTTTTTCCTGCGTTATTTCATGAACTTTTCTTTGCAAATAATCATTTTTTTCTCTTAATTTTTTCATCTCACCATTAAGCTGTGTGCTTAAATTTAATTCTGCATAAACAGTTCCTTCATGCTCACTGAAGCTTTTGTTTCTTTTTTCTTGATCTTTTATCCCAAATACCTTTTTTCTGAGTTTTTCCGTCCTATTTCGGTTATCATGATTAAACATAGGTATCAAAAAATCTTTAATTACTTGTGCAGCCATTTCTGGATTAATTTTAACGCCATTTCTCAAGGTTCTGTTTTTAATTTTGTACAAATTTGGAAAATTTTGTGAAGAATTTAGAATAGAATTTTTTGGATCAGTAGGAGTACTCATTTTTCTTTGATGCCTACTTGAGCATGCAGGAGAAACTGATTTTGACACAGACCAAGCTAGTGATGATGGAATTGTTTGTGAAAGATTTTGTATCTTCGACATTATGATTACCTAACGATTATTCATCATAATTTTATTTACTTATTATTGAAAAATGATGAAAATCATAAGAGCTATGGGAACATTTATTCCCAATCAATCGCATATTTTTCCGAAGGACGGAAAATTGTTGATTTTTTCAACAGATTTATTCAAAACTATGAATTTTTTGGTTGGCGGAGGAGTGTTAGGACAGATAGGAAGTTTAGCTTATTTTCAGTTAGTAAATCCATCTTATTTTACAATAGCTATATTTGGAGCAAGCTTATGAGGGAGTATTTGATCTTGAAAAGAAGCATATTATGCAATTGAAGAAGTTAAACTTTTATTAGACGGAAAAACTATTGAAATAAGAACATGTAGCTTAACAAAGAAATATAAAATAGTGAATATACCAATAATTGATATAAAAGGAAGTCAAGATAAAAGATATTATTATTTCCTTCTTAATAAGCATCGATATTGATTGGATAATAGTGGAACTATTTTTCACAAAGATTTATTTGACGCAATACTTAAAGGGTCAGAAATAAGTGCAACACTATTCATTAAAGATTTTAAGGATTAGTAAAAGTTAAAAAGTAGCTTTATTGATGATATCTGATTTTAATTAAAATGGGTTATGAAGTTGAGAGATTTATCGATCCTGTCAATGCCGAGCTTATATGCGAAATCTGTTCAGACGTCCTCGAAGACCCCATGGAATGCTCAGTCTGTCAAACAAATTTCTGCAAAACCTGCATCGAAGATTGAAGCAAGCGTCGAAATGAATGCCCAAAAAGATGTAAGCTTGCCCTTCAGAAGCCACACAGGTTTTTAAAACAAATCCTGGGAAATTTGAAGATTTATTGCCAATATAAAAACGACGGATGTGAAGCTGTGATTAATCTAGAAAATCTGGCCAAGCATGAAAATGATGAATGCAACTTCAAAAGGGTGAAATGTCGCTATGCAGATTGCAATATATTTTTAGCCAAAAACACTATCGAAGAGCATGAAAAAGAATGCGATAAAAGAACTATTGCCTGCGGAGATTGTGGAGAAGAATTTAAATATATCGATCTTGACAGCCACTCTTGTGTTAAATTTTTAGCTGGTATTGTGCATACACTCTCTCAAATTTCAAAAGAAAATGAAATAAAAATCTTTGAGCTGGAAAGAAAAATGAGGGAAAATGGAATCGATCAAAATATGGTACATCCAGGGGTCATTTGTGATAATTGCCATGAAGAACCGATTGTTGGGACAAGAAATGTATGTTTAGACTGCCAAAATTATAATCTCTGCTGAAAGTGCAAAGCGTTGGCAAAACATCCTCACAATAATTTCTTTCAGCTGGCTAGAGCTGGGGAGCATGAAGGTGTCACTTGTGATGGCTGCCAAATCGCACCGCTTCGTGGGATCAGGTTTAACTGCAAAGTTTGTGAAAATTTTGGTATTTTTTATGTAGATTTTTGCCATGACTGTAAATTAACAATACCTCATGATCATGATTTCAATGTGTGGGCGCCTTATTTTATATTTATTCGGCCTATTGGAGAAATACAGATCGCGTTTAGAACTGGAGATATCATGACGAGGTCATTTGAAATTGAAAATTTAGGCAATGAGCCTATAAAAGATATATTTATGAATTGTGTTGCGGGGGAATCTTGCAGTATTTTATAATTAGTTCGGAGCTTTGGGCTTTCTTTTAATATCGAAATCCCTTCAAAAACAGTGAAAACTTTAAATATAAAAGAAAAGATCACCAAAGTTGAGCCAGGGAGCTATTTGGGATTATGAAGATTATCCACAATGGAAAGAAGGGCTTATTTTGGCCCTGAAATAAAAATAGAGATAATGATTATCGAATAAACTGTTAATTTTTTGGTTTATACTCTAATACCAAGAGTTTCCTGTACATTTCACACATTTCTTTAGGGCAGTATTTATGCAGCTCTTGTACAGGATATAACGTGGGAAATAAATTTTCGTCTTCCCATTCCACTTCTCCATAAACGATTTGATTTATATCATCATATAAAATCTGAGAAATTTGCTTTATTTTGTCATTTCGATCGAAGCTGCCTTGAATCTTTTCAACTGGCTTATCTTTATGAGTGATATCATATTCTTCATAAAGTTCTCTGCAGCTACTGAGATTTTCAATTGGTTCTCATGTACTGCAGGAATGATCATAATTTTGTCATTTAACTAAATAATAAGTTGTTTTTCGGGTAATTTTTTTGCCGAGTATTGCTTCGACTTCATATTCTTCTGACATTTATAAAAAATGCCTAAAAGAAGAAGATCTAGGTCAAGCTCATATTCACGATCACGTTCTCGCTCCAGATCTTCTTCATATAGCAGCTCTCCATCTCGAAGCCCATCTCCTCACTCACGAGCTTTGGTTCCCATGCCAGATCCTGATTCATCTTTAGTTGTAGATTTTCTTCATTCATTTCAAGAATCCAATGCAGCCAGATCAGATAAAATCGACTCAAAAATCTATGTAGACAATTTGCCTACAGATACAGCTGAATCTGAATTTACTGATATTTTTATAGGGGCTATGAGAGCTTTAGGACTTATAACTCGCCAAGGTAACCCTTTATTGAATACTTGGCGTCCTAAAAACAGCACATTTATTTTTTTCGATTTTCGCAGTGTAGAAGAAGCTAATAATGCTTTAACATTACAAGGAATGACCTATAGAAGCAAAGAAATAAAAGTTTCAAGGCCTAAGCATTATACTGGATCTCAGCCAATGAATGCAAATTCCATGAGCACAATTTTTGGAAATTATGCAAATAAAAATATACAGAAAATGCCTTTGGAAGAAATCAGTAAAAAAAACTTGCCAAGTGTGAGAAGAATCGATCCAGTCACAAAAGTATTGGTTTTGAGGAATATTATCAGTGCCTCGGAAATACAAACAGATACAGAATATTTAGATATTATAAGTGACTTGAGATTTGAGCTAGAAAAGCATGGGACAATTTTATCATTGAGTGTCCCAAGGTGTGGAGAAAAGGGAATTGGGAATGTTTATGTAGAATATTCAAACGAAAATGAAGCATCAAATGCGAGAAAGATTATTGCGACTAAAAGATTTGCAGGGAAATGGGTTGATGTGAGGTTTTTCCCTGCTATCATGTATGAAAACAAAGATTTCAGAGAGTCATGGGAAATTAATGCTATAACTAATGCTTAAATTAATAAGGACATATTTAAATGATCAAGAAAACCACGTACTTATGCTTCTGTGGGGTTTTATTTTTCTTGGTTTTTCTTTATCATTCCATAGGAAATAGTGAAAAAAATGATAATATTTCATATATTTCAGTAATATCCTATTTAGAATTTAAGCACTGTTGGCAATGCAAAAGTCAAGAAAACAAATTGTAAGAGGTTTCAGTGTCCTTGACTTAAATACTTATCCAATGAGAGATGAATAGAAAATAATCAAAATAAAGCAGCTTTAAAATACAATGATGATGTAGATTTAAAATTTGGCCAAAGAGAAACAAATCTATATTGCTTGCCGCAATCTTTTGGATATGAGGAAATTGAAGCAAAAATAGTTTTTCCCTTGAAAAATTATCCAAAATGCCAAGAAAAGTACCCGAATCTAAAAGAATCTATGCATATAAATATACAGGAAAATACTTTGGTTATGAACTGCACAGGAAATTTCAAAGGAAAATACGTGCTAGGAACGGATTCTTTTAATGAGTCCTTTATACTGGAAAGCGCATTTAATAGCCCAGTTAAGCTATATAAAGGCCCAATAACTCTGAAAAATAATGAAGAATGGGCTTTAGGGACCTGCAACCCAGATGGAGAATATTTTGACCAAATACAATATAAGTTTCGTTATAAAATGGAAACAAATGAAAGAGTTTTCTCCAAAATGTCAGAGAATCATGCAATTCATAATAGCAATAATACAGATACAACGATCAAAAAATTAGTTATTCTGTTAATTTCCATTGATTCTGCTTCAAGAAGACATTTTTACAGGAAACTTCCTCAGACAGTTAAACTGTTAAATTCTTTAAATGAAGATGAATATAAGGTCTATGATTTCAAAATTCATAATGTGATTGGAGATAATTCTGTACGAAATGTAATCCCATTATTTACAGGGAGTCCAAGAATATATCATGTAGGCGATAAAGAGGAGGAGTGAAATATGGACAAATTTTATCATGGAGACGCACTAGGGAACTCTTCTATTTTTTGGTATATGAAAGATAAAGGATTTGCCACTTTGCTTGGATTTGAATTCTGTTCTCATTATTTTGCTAATTATATGGGTGATAAGCCAGATGTTGACCATATAATGGGGAACTTTTGATGTGGAGCTCAGAAACACTGTGGATATTCCTTTGAAAAAGTATCTGTTGGCCAAAGATGTGTGGGAACTAAAATGTCGCATCAATATATGTTTGATTATTTATCAGAGTTTACAGCTCAATATAATGAGATTAATCAGTTCGCTTATCTTCATTTAACGACGAATCATGAAGCATCTGGAACTCTAATTGAAACTTTGGATGATGATTTATCTGCATTTTTATCCAATTATTTTTCGATTATTAAAGAAACAGGCCATGAATTGGCTTTGTTTTTGCATGGAGATCATGGAATGCGCTATGGTGAGTGATATAGAAATCCAGCAGCATTTCAAGAGCATCGCCTTCCAGCTTTATTTTTAATTGCAAGTGACTCTATTCTTAAAAGAATACAGTATTCGTATGATATTCTCTCGCATAACTCTAAAAGACTAGTCGGAAAACTGGATCTTTATTTGACTTTGAAACACTTAGCAAATATTCCTTACACTGATTCAATATCTCAATACTCTTCTGTCTATTCACACTGAAAAGGTGAAACTAAAGATCAATCTGTTAGCTTACTATTGGAAAAGATCTCAAACAATCGTGGCTGCTCAGATATTAGCATTTCAAACTTCTGATGCTCTTGCATGAATATGGACATAATAGAAAAAAGTATGATTTATAGTGATTTATCTTTGAAATCCTTAATAGAAAAACTAATTGATTATTTAATAGAGCTGATCAATGAAGAAGCTTATCTGAATTTCCAATCTTATAAAAATTCTATATGCAAAAAAGTTAGTCTAAATGAAATTATTTCTGTGTATGCACAGAAAATTTCAACTGCAACTGATGCTTATAAACTCGAATTTTCTATAAAGGAAGACAAAAATGCGATTTTTGAAGCATATATAGTTATAGGAAAGAAAAGAGGATGCAAAGAAAACAGTGGCGGGTTTCATGCAGTTCCAATATATTACAAGGATAGGAAATTAAAAGCAAGAGCAATGTACTTAAAGAGAATAGATAAAAATGAAGGACGCTGTGAGCACATTGCAAAAGAAATAGGAGTGAATTCAGATTTTTGTATTTGCAGATATTAAAATATGATTAATTATGATTTACCTTAAGTAAGTTAATCGAGGCCTTTCTGCTTCTTTTTGGAGCTTGGTTAAATAGCCATTAAAATTCAATCTTAAAAGTAATTGGCCTAAAGCTGTATGCTGACCTTTAAGACTGCTCAGAACATTAAACGCAAAAAGCAGCTGCTGTTCAAAGGTACTTTTAACCATTTTCAAATCGCCTCCTCGTTCCATTACTCCACACAGCTCATGACAGCATCTCGAAATCTCTTGTATAGATTTCACTATTTTCGGAAACTGCAAAAAACAAAGATAAGCAGTTTTTGCTACATATTGATCATGATAACTTCTGACTTCTTCGAAATCTTCACTTTCACTGACTTTTTTCTTAAAAAGAGTAAATTGTGTTTGTATTATATCAAGCTGCAAATAAGATATCAAATTATCAAGTAAAAAATTCATTTGAGCCCGCAGTTGTAAAGCTTCTCTTGGAATTTCGCTCATAGCTTGCAGCTGAGGATTTCTTTTTTTGACCAAAGTGATTCATGATCTTTGCAAAGTGAATTGTGCTCTTTTCAATGTAAATAGAAATCGGAAAAGTGCCATATATTTATCAAGAATTTGAGGAGAAAGCATAAGATTTAATGGCCATTCTGTATTATATTCCAACGTAAGACCACTTCAGCTATCAAATATAGCTGTTTGCATCCCTGTTCCAGTCTGGATAAATCCTCAGTTTAATAGTTCAATCCCAGTTTGTGACCCAATTCCTATATACGCCGATGTTCCTACATCAAGTTTAATCCCTTGAAAATTCACTTGAGAATCAATGCACACATTTCCATTCAATTCCACCTTAATAAAATCTGATTCATATGTGAGCCCAACTTTTATAGTCGTCAGCTCACATTTTTTCTCTGACTCTGCAACAGTCAATTGATTCACCTGCACAGCGAATCTCATAATTCCTTCATTTATTGTGATTGCAAGCACTAGCCCGTTTTCTATTTCAGGAGGAGATATTGGTGCTTTGCTGTATTGGCCAGAAATTTCTTTTTCGCTTTGCAGCATTAAATAAGCATAACAAGGAGGATTATATTTAAAAGTAAATTGGCAGGTAAAGCCTGGCATAATTTGTTGCTTGCGAGAATGCCAGACAGCTCCTGGTCTTCTTGTGAATTTATTTTGTACAAGAGAGATTGAGTTTTTGGAAGTTTGGTTAGCGTTACTGAGTAATGATAAATCTTTTATACTGGAAAAATCGTTATAGGTAAACCCTGATTGCTTTATAGAAAGCTTGAAATTGGTAAGGTAGGGATCTTCTTCTAAGGAGGACTGAGCTTGGGCAAATGGGCCTTGGTTTATATCTTGAGCTGCGGTATCTGGCTTTGGAGGAAGTGCCATTATATCCATAGATTCTTCAAGAAAAGTCAGGATAAACTCTCCTCTGGATAGAAGAAAATAATTTTTTAAAGCATTTATATGGCCCATTAAATCAGATTTTACAACCACAAGGTTTCAAAGGCGATTGCCAACAGACTTCCTCATTCTTTCAAGTATTTGTGCCAAAATTAATTTGGAAAAATTGCTTTGGGCTTGTCTAAGCGCTTTCGCAAACATTTCAGCCTCTTCAGTTGTCAAAGAATCACCAAGAACTCTTACAGCTTTCCCAATAAAAAGTGCTTTTTCAGCTAATTTTGTAGTGATGCATGACTCCGGAATCATATCCAAATCCAAGCTATACTTACTTGTCCATTCATCTCCTTCCTGCTGTCTTACAAAAAATTCGCCAAAAGAATCCAATAAATTTCCATATACAGTTCATGCAATTAATTGATGGAAAAATACCTGCAATAATTTAATATGCATTCTTTCCATTGTGTCTCTTAACGCAGGACATTGCTCTTCTTTAAAAACTAAATCCAACAATTGTCCACCTCTAAGCTTCTGTGTGTCAATCTGATGAGCAATTTTAGCAACCGCAGCTAGTTCATCATTTCTTACCAAATCCAATAAGCTTGGAATAGTTAAAGTGCGACCTTTTAAATACTCTTGCTCAATTGATGCAATTTTACTTCTATATTCCTCTAATAAGTCTTTGATTCCTCTGCACAAAGCTTTTAAATAAAGACCAGGAGATTCTTCATCGTCTGAACCTCTTAAGTTTACAATTTGAGTTAATCCTGCGTTCATCGCGCCATATCTTGTAGAAAACCTTTCAAGATACTTATAATGTCCAGCAACTCTTAAGATCCTGTTAATTAACTCTTGTTCAGATTTATTTAAAAAATAGCAGTCTTCACGAACTTGAAATATGCCGTTGACCTCTTCAATTACGCCACCGATTTCTCCGAGTAAGCCTAATAAAATTTCATGAAGCATCTTATAAATTTAATATAAAAAATTAGAAAAATAAACAATCAAAAACATTTGGAATTTATCTGGGCTGTTTTTGAATTAATACGAAAATTAAAATAAAATAATTTGCTGATATAGATGCAAAAATAATATTAAAAATTATCAGAAAGAGCCATCTTTAAGATCTTAATTTACATTTAAATTTTTCCAAAATTGTTGCCAACGAAAATAGTTAATTATTTAACTTACAAGGCATTTTTCACTGAACAAGGAAAATTCCAAACACTGTCGTATAGCCACGCATCATTTTTCTTATTTTCCATATAACTTTCCTCTGGCAAAGGAAGATCTATAAGCTCAATGTCGTCTTCTGTCGCTGTTAGCTCAGACAAAACTGATTGCTTCATCATAGGGATTGGAAAACCAATCGTTGATTTTAAGCTTCTTTTGGTTTCGTTCCCCTCTGTGCACTTGGCTGCAATTATTTTCGAAATATCTGTTGACGGTCTGATAGTTTCTTCATCACTAAGAGCAATTTCACCTTTCTCAGGCTTAATGTTTCCACAACAACCCATTCGGTAATATAATTAAATAGTTTATTACGTGATTAATAGGATTAGTTTCCATCTTATCTATTTTCAGCCATATATTCTTATTATAAAAGCAAGTATGAAAATTTAATACGTTTTTATTTAATCAAAAAATTAAGACTTTGATTGATTTTAGTTGAAGTTTCTTCAATGTTTGAGAGCTTTTGAGCTAGAATCTATTGGTTCAAGTACTCCAAGGATTTTTCTCGAGATAAATTTTGTTTATTTTTGATTCTTGGTTTTATTTTAATCCAAATATCTACAGCTCTTGTTTGAAATAAATAATCACACTCAATAGATAGTTTATAAGCATGAGAAATTCTATAGAAATAAGAATATATTGATGCCATGGTATTATTGGCATTTATGCCAATCAATTATAACACTATAATTATGCAGAATGTAAATTATTTTCTAATAAATGCAAGCAATCAATAAAATAATATAATATGCTATTAGTATTATTTAATTACAATAATAAAATGGGAAACAATACACCTAATATATCCCCAAACAACAAATTAGGTATTTCAATCACAAAGCAAGTATCAAGCAACACCCGCTTTCCTTCATCTCAGCGAGGCTCAATTCTTTCTGCTTTTATAATCCTCCCTGACCTCTCAGAATGGTCTGAAAATTCTCGTCTCTATCACATTATCGCAGTGTCCCCTCGAAGTATTGATATGTTTTGTTTACTAACCGGAGACACTCGTGTCCAAAAATATCAGCCCAAACGTGGAATTCACATCATGAGTGCTTGTCACTCCAAAGAAAGCATCCGAGGCAACATCATTGTCGTAGCAGAATCTGATAAAATTTTCAAAATAATTCACACTTATACCTTTGCAATTCTTTCAGAAATAAATTCTCACTCCACAAGTAAAATTACTTGCATGATAAATCCAGCTCCTGACCTAATTTATGCAGGATTCCATGATGGATCAATAAAAATTTGGCATTTGTCTCAAGAATCTCCACAATTTTACTTTCACGAAGAAACAATAATTCCAAGCGTTAGAACAATTGAATATTCTCACATACAAAGATTTATTGTTGTAGGATATGAAAATTCGTATCAAAAAGAAGACGGAAGCTATGTGAAGCTTGATTATAACCCATTGAGGATTTATTATGCAGCTGCCAATGAGCAGAATAAATCGTTGTTACTGGAAGAGTTTGTCGGGGCGTGCTTATCGATTGTATTGATAGAAAATAAAAATCTTGTGATAGCACTGAGCTCTGTACAGAGCGGAGTTTTTATATGGGATTTTATTACAAGAACTAAATTATTGTGCTTTAATGTCCCGATTATGAGCCATGCACAAGATATTGCAAGTAAACTCACAGTGATTGAGATGCCTGGAATGAGTGATATTGTATTAATAGGAAAAAGTGATGGGTCTATATTAGTTTCACAATTAACATTTAATGATGAAGACACAAGCTTAACATGGAGTCCATTGCAAAAAATCCAGCCAAAAATGCATATAGAAGAAAATGAAAAAGACAGTAATTGGATCACGTATCTGAGTTATGAAAAAAGTATTGATGCAATTATCACTGGAGATGCTTCTTGCAGTGTGAGAATTGTCTCAAACTTATTTGATGAATGTTTAGGAATCAAACAAATAGCCCATGAATCACAGGATGTTGAACAATTAGATAAATCTTTGGAAGAGGAGAAAAAATATGACGAGTCTTTAGAAGAATCAAAGAAAAATGTTGAGGAACTTTAATAAATACTAAAATAATCTCCATAATATGGAAATCTGAAACCTCCAATTAAATATATTGATATATTTCAGTAATTATTTCTTAATGAAGCCTGGCAAAATAATAGCTCTGCTTATTGCTATCTTTGCTGTCTTCTGGGCGATGTTTTTTTGCCCAAAAATACTTTTTTCTTTTCACAACAGAGCATCTCAGAAATATCATCCAAAAAATAAAGATATTCGAACAGTCACTCCTTCATACAGCGTAAGCTCTATATAGCTAGGCGGCACTGATGATTTTGCCAGCCATAAACGCTTATGCTCCAGAAGCTGCTCATGAGATTCATACACAAATAATCAAGATTACTTATCAAACTTTCCTTTACAAAAAGAATTTTTTATTAACGATACTGAAAAGATAAGTGACCTCAAAGATCAAATGAATTGCTTTCCTGAAATTTTTGGCTACTCAATAGAAGAAGGAGAAAAAGTTTTTCCTCCTCACGAATATCCCAGTTGTGAAAGCTTGAATTTAAATCCACCAAAAATGGAGATGAATTTTACTGAGAATAAATTCACTATGGAATGTGGAGGGAAAGGTAAAGGCTATTATATTCTGGAGCCCAAAATATCAAAAAACGGCTTATATTTGCTGTCACAAATGAGAAAAATGTGGGATATTAAAGAATATGATGGGCCAGTTACATTGAAAAATAATGAAGAATATATATTAGGATCTTGCAATGGTAGTAAGTGAAATGGAGCTACTTATATGCCTAGATTTAATGAAATAGCGTATAAGCGGACAAAAGAAAAAATGAAAGAATTATCTGAAAAGACTGGAGTGTTTCATAAGCCTCAAATAGTATTTATGCTGACTGTAGACAGCTTTTCAAGAAGGCATTTTTTTAGAAAATTACCGAAAACGGTAGAATTTTTGAATTCACTTGGAGAATCCAAATATTCAGTTTTTGATTTCAAGATACACAATATTTATGGTGATACATCTATCAATAATATGGTTCCTGTATTTGGAAGTAATTTTTATATAGACAAAACTTTAAAAATTCATAGAAAGCCTCCCAAAATGGATTACATAGGCCCTAGTGCTCTGTGAAATAAGTTTAGGGAGATGGGATATATCACGTATCTGGGGTTTGAGGATTGCGATTATTATTTTCCAAAATCAATAGGAAGATACCCTCAAGTTGATCACATGACAAGATCTTTTTATTGCGCAGGGTTTGAATTTATGGATCTAAAAATGAGGAAAAAACACACAACACAGCGATGTATGGGAGACTACATGTCTCATTCTTATATTCTTAATTATACTCTTGCTTTCACAGATATCTATAAGGATATTAATCAATGAATATATATTCACATAAACACAGCTCATGAAGAAACAGGACTTCACGCTACAACTCTCGACCCAGACCTCAGCTATTTCTTAAAAGATTATCTTAAAAAATATGAAGATACTCATGATGTGGTAATATACTTGCATGCAGATCATGGAATGAGATATGGAAAATGGTTCACAGATATAGAAGCTTATCAAGAAGCCAAGCTTCCAGCATTTTTTTTGATTGCATCAAAATCATTGCTTGACAGAATTCCAAACTCGTATGATAGTTTAACATATAATACAATGCGGTTAACTACCAAAATTGATCTGAGAACTTCAAGCTTATATCTTTCTGGGCTGCCTTATGACATACAATACCCTGTTTATGAAGAAGATTATAACAAACCCTACTTGATACTTTTTACCAAAAAAGCTCATGGAGAGCGCACATGTGGCAAACTAGGGATTTCCCCCCTTTATTGCTCATGCCTTGTTCTAAAAGATATTGACCCTTCCTTTTATGAATTTAACTCTGATAATGAACTGAATTTATTGTTACAAAAAATAGCCATTGAAACCATAGCAGCTATAAATGACGAAGTTTTCACCCCTTCAAATTTATTGGGAGATTCTATTTGCAAAAAATTATCACTAAAATCAATACAAAAAGCTTTTGGGCTTCAATTGACTTCTGTTTTAGAAGAAGTTCAAATACAATTTGATGTGAATGAAAGCGAAACAGCGCTATTTGAGGTTTATGCACTTGTAGGATCAAACACAAGGACAGAAATATTAAGAAATTCTGGAGGGCAAGGAGCGACGATTCCTTTTGTATATTTAGGTTATAGAGTTAGAATAAAAACTATAGGTATTAAAAGAAAAGATGCATATGCAGGGCCATGTGAAAATTTAAGTAGAGCAAACGGAATTAACGCAGAATATTGCATATGTAAAGATTTTGAAGAAATTAAACAGAAATATCCAAAATTATTTCAATAATTTCATATTAAGAACAAAAAATTAGAGTAGTATAAAAGGCATATATAATAAAAAGTGTTATTGGGAAGCAATAAATTATCAATAAATGCTAGCGATTTTTTAATTTCGAAATGAGAAATATAAAACATTCATTTTATTATTAAAATAAAGGCGTTAATATTGACTTTTATCTGTGCTTAATTTGTGTAACAGCCAATCATCTTTTACAAATAAAGTTAGAGAAAATTTTATAATATTAAAAATATGAGTAGAATAAAAAAGAATTTTAAATTTCTTAATTGTTTATCTCATACCTCAATTTAATTTTAAATATATAAACCTTCCATATCTTTTCTCTCATGTTGCAAACATTTCTCCATAATTATTTTATCATTTTATGGAACCAGCAAAAGTGATAACATTTCTAATTGCCATCTATGTGATCTGACTGGTTGTTTATGTTCCAGAGCCCCTTGAATACTTTCGAGAGCGATTCCCAGAAAAATATAATGCCTCCAATAAAAATATCCGCACCACAACTCGTTCTTATAAAGTAACTTTTATTTAGAAAGGGAGCATAGATGACTCTACCAATCACGATCCTTTATGCACAGCGAATTGCTCGTGAAGCTCATATAAAAGCAACGAAGAATATTTAGCCCAAAATCTTTTGCAAAAAGAATTCTCTATAAATGATACTGATAAGCTAAATGAAAGTCATGAAGGAGCTTATTGTGTGCCTGAAATTTTTGGATACTCTGTGAAAGAAGGAGAAAGGGTGTTTCCGCCTCATGAATACCCAAGCTGCGATATTTTGACTGAAAATGCTCCCACAATGACTTTTGATTTTTCCCAGAACAAATTTACAATGGAATGCGACGGAAAAGGCAAAGGATATTATATTTTAGAACCAAAAAGATCAAAAAACGCTTTATATATGAAGCAAGAAATGGCTAAAATGTGGGAAGTAAAAGAATACGATGGGCCAGTTAATCTGAAGCATAATGAAGAATTTGCTATTGGATCTTGCGATGGGAAAAAATGAAATGGAGCTCTTTATATGCCAAGATTTAACGAGACAGCTTACAATAGAACTAAAGAAAAAATGAATGAACTATCAGCTAAAACAGGAGTATTCCATAGACCTCAAATAGTTTTTATGCTGACTATCGATAGCTTTTCCCGAAGACATTTTTTCAGAAAACTACCAAAAACAGTCGAGTTATTGAATTCTCTTGGAAATTCAAAATACTCTATATTTGACTTTAAAATCCACAATGTATTTGGAGCCACATCGGTAGAAAACATGGTCCCTGTTTTTGGAAGTAATATTCTATATAGATCATACCAATGTAAAAATACATGAAACTCCACCTTTGAAAGACTTTCTCGGTCCAGCGGCAATGTGAAATAAGTTCAGAGAAATGGGCTATATAACATATCTAGGTTTTGAAGATTGCGATTATTATTTTCCAAAATCAATAGGAAGATATCCTCAAGCAGATCATATGACAAGATCTTTTTACTGTGCAGGGTTTGAATTTATGGACCTTAAAATGAGAAAGCAAAACACAGTACAGAGATGTATGGGAGAACATATGTCACATTATTATATCCTTAATTATACCAAAGAGTTCTCGAATTTGTATAAGGATATTAATCAATGGATATATATACATATAAATACAGCTCATGAAGAAACAGGACTTCATGCTGCCACTCTTGACCCGGATTTAAGTAATTTTCTTAAAAACTACTTAAAAGAATACGAAGACACGCATGATGTAGTAATATATTTGCATGCCGACCATGGGATGAGATATGGAAATTGGTTCAAAGATATAGAAGCTTACCAAGAAGTGAAGCTACCATCGTTATTTTTGATTGCTTCAAATTCTCTACTTGACAGAATCCCTTACTCTTATGACACTTTAACTCATAACGCAAAGAGCTTGACTACAAAAATTGATTTACGTCCTACCAGTCTATTTCTTTCTGGGCTTCCCTACGATATTCAATATCCAGTGTATGATGAGGCATATAGCAAGCCATATATAGTTCTTTTCAATCAAAAAGTAAATGGAAATAGAACCTGCTATGATTTAGGCATTCATCCTCTTCATTGCTCATGCTTGGTCCTCAAAGAAATTGACCCAATTTATTATGATCTAAATTCTGACAACGAATTAAATATGCTTCTAAAAAGAATTGTTACTGAAACTATTGTGGCCATTAACTCTGAAGTTTTTACACCTTCAGGATTTATGGGAAACTCGATATGCCAAAAATTAACACTAAAATCTATACAAAAAGCTTTTGGGTTGCAACTGACATCTGTTATGGAAGAAATTCAAATACAATTTACAGTAAATGAAAGCGAAAAAGCGATGTTTGAGGTTTATGCTCTTGTAGGGTCAAGCCAAAGAACTTCTATATTACGAAATATTGGAGGACAAGGAGCTGCAATACCTTCTGTATATTTGGATTATAGAATTAGAATAAAAACAATAGGTATCAGCAGAAAAGATGCATATGCAGGGCCATGTGAAAATTTGAGTAGGGCAAATAATATTAATGCGGAATATTGCATTTGCAAGGATTTTGATGAAATCAAGCAGAGCTATCCTAAGCTATTTGATTAATAATTTAGAATAATTATAAATAAATGGGAAAATAAAATTACCATAATAGTGTGTTTGATGTCTAATGGAAATAACGAAGAAGTTCTAATGCAATTTGATGTAAATGAAAGTGAAAAGCGCTATTTGAAGATTATGCAATTGCAGAATCAAACACAAGGATGAAAATATTACAAAATTTGAAGGGTAATAAGCAAAGAATCTTTTTATATATTTAGATTTTAGGGTTAGAATAAAAACTATAGATATTAAAAGAAAAGATGTATATGCAGAGCCAGGCGATTTTTTAAGTAGAAGAAATGATGTTAATGTGGAATAATGCATATCTAAAGTTGAATAAATTAAACAGAAATATCCCAATAATTTCACATTAAGGGCAGACAAATTAGAATAGAATAAAAGGTATATTTAATAAAAAATGCATTGAGAAGCAATAAAACTATCAATAAATGCTAGAAATTTTTTAATTCAGAAATAAGAAAATATAAAACATTCATTTGATTATTCATATAAAGACAAAAATATTAACTTTTATCTCTTTAATTTGTGTTGTGGTTATTCATTTTTTACAAATAAAATTAGAAAAAAATTTTATAATAATAAAAATATGAATAGAATAAAAATGATTTTTGATTTTTCAATTATATCTCAAACCTAAATTTAATTTAAAATTTGAAACCTCTCATTTCTTTTCTGTCATATTAGGGACATTTATCTACAATTATTTTATCATTTATGGAACCAGCAAAAGTGATAACATTTCTATTTGCCATCTATGTGATCTGACTGGTTATTTATGTTGAATACTTTAAAAAGTGATTCCCGGAAAAATATAAAGCTTCCAATAAAAATATCCTCACCACAATTCAGTCTTATAAAGTAACTTTTATTTAGAAAGAGAGCATAGATGATTCTACTAATCACGATCCTTTATGCACAGCGAATTGCTCGTGAAGCACATATAAAAGCAACGAAGAATATTTAGCACAAAATCTTTTGCAAAAAGAATTCACCATAAATGATACTGATAAGCTAAATGAAAGTCATGAAGGAGCTTACTGTATACCTAAAATTTTTGGGTACTCAGTGAAAGAAGGAGAAAGAGTATTTCCTCCTCATGAATACCCAAGCTGCGATATATTAACTGAAAAAACTCCGACAATGACTTTTGATTTTTCTCAGAACAAATTGACAATGGAATGTGAAGGAAAAGGTAAAGGATATTATATTTTAGAACCAAAAAAATCAAAAAACGCTTTATACCTGAAGCAAGAAATGGCCAGAATGTGAGAAGTAAAAGAATACGATGGGCCAGTTAATCTGAAGCATAATGAAGAATTTGCTATCGGATCTTGCGATGGGGAAAAATGAAATAAAGCGATTTATATGCCAAGATTTAACAAAATAGCTTACAATAGAACCAAAGAAAGAATGAATGAGCTAGCTGCTAAAACCGGAGTATTTCACAAACCTCAAATAGTTTTTATGTTGACAATAGATAGCTTTTCTCGAAGACATTTTTTCAGAAAACTTCCAAAAACAGTCGAATTATTAAATTCTCTTGGAAATTCAACATACTCTATATTTGACTTTAAAATCCACAATGTATTTGGATCCTCATCAGTAAAAAATGTAGTTCCTGTTTTTGGAAGTAATGCTCCATATAGATCACACCAATGTAAAAATACATGAAAATCCACCTTTGAAAGACGTTCTCGGTCCAGCTGCTATGTGAAATAAGTTCAGAGAAATGGGATATATAACATATTTAGGTTTTGAAGATTGTGATTATTATTTTCCAAAGTCAATAGGAAGATATCCTCAAGTCGATCACACAACAAGATCATTCTATTGTGCAGGATTTGAATTTATGAACCTTAAAATGAAAAAGCAAAATACAGTGCAAAGGTGCATGGGAGAGCACATGTCGCATTATTATATCCTTAATTATACCAAAGAGTTCTCGAATTTGTATAAGGATATTAATCAATGGATATATATACATATAAATACAGCTCATGAAGAAACAGGACTTCATGCTGCCACTCTTGATCCGGATTTAAGTAATTTTCTTAAAAATTACTTAAAAGAATACGAAGATACGCATGATGTAGTAATATATTTGCATGCCGACCATGGAATGAGGTACGGAAATTGATTCACAGATATAGAAGCTTACCAAGAAGTAAAGCTACCGTCATTATTTTTGATCGCTTCAAATTCTCTACTCGATAGAATCCCTTACTCTTATGATACTTTATCTCATAATGCAAAGAGTTTGACTACAAAAATTGATTTGCGGCCTACCAGTTTATTTCTTTCTGGGCTTCCCTATGACATCGAATATCCAGTATATGATGAGACATACAACAAACCTTATATAGTACTTTTCAATGAAAAGGTCAAGGGTAATAGAACCTGTTATGATTTAGGTATTCAACCTCTTCATTGCTCATGCTTAGTGCTCAAAGAAATTGACTCATCCTATTACGATCTAAACTCTGATAACGAGCTAAATATGCTGCTGAAAAGAATTGTTACTGAAACTATTGCGGCTATGAACTCCGAAGTTTTTACACCTGCAGGATTTATGGGAAACTCTATATGCCAAAAATTAACGTTAAAATCTATACAAAAAGCTTTTGGGTTGCAATTAAAATCAGTTTTGGAAGAAATTCAAATACAGTTTACTGTAAATGAAAGCGAAAAAGCGATGTTTGAGGTTTATGCTCTTGCAGGGTCAAGTCAAAGAACTCCTATATTAAAAAATACAGGAGGACAAGGAGCCGCAATACCTTCTGTGTATTTAGATTATAGAACAGCAGGAATCAATAGAATAGATTCATATGCAGGACCATGTGAAAACTTGAGCAGGGCAAATAATATTAATGCGGAATATTGCATTTGCAAAGATTTTGATTAAATCAAACAGAGCTATCTTAAGCTATTTGATTAAGAATTAGAATAATTATAAATAAATGGAAAATATCATTACCATAACAATGTGTTAACATCTAATGGCTTGAAATCTCTAAAAGCATTTGAGCATGAGGGCAAATCTTGAGTTTCTTCACTATAAAATTGCGAAATTGAAGCTTCAAGAGTCCCAAGAATTTCTCTATCAAATCTTGGTTGGCCACCTCCATTCAAGCATCCTGTTGGGCAAGCCATAATTTCAACATATGAATAATTAAGCTTTCCTTGCTTTACCATTCTCACAATATTTTGGATGTTCTGAAACCCACTTGCAAAACAAAATTTCAAATCGCGAAATTCCATTTCCAATAAATCTCTTCTCCTAGTTGTTTTTATCTCTATTTCTGGGACCTCTCCATAGAGGTCCTCACAAGCTTTCACAAAAATAAATTCTCCATATCCCAGTGATCCTGATTTATGCTTTGTGGAAGAATAGAAAATAGGAGCTTCAGCATCAGGAATGGTATTTAAGAAGTCATTTTCATTTAGAAACTCAAGCAACTCAGTAGTTGTGAGTACCAAATCAACCCCTTTTTCCATTACTGCTTCTAATTTTTTATCAAAACAAGGCATCACAGTCACATTATAAAAATCCTGCAATGAATTTATCTCAATTTGTATCATCATCGGTGTTTTTACCCTTGAAAGCAAAGGTAAAATACATTCGTCTGTCTTTTTCTCTGCAAAAAGCACAAATCCTGGGCACTCAGAGCACAATATTGGTAATCGGGATTCTCTATGTCTTTCTAAAAATTCTTGAGCGGCTGCATTAAGTGAAATATCTCTAGCTAAATTCATATTGAGAACTCTTTCTACGCCTAGAGATTTCAGCTTTCCAGAAATTTTATTGAATGCTTCTTGAGGAGAAATGCTGAAATATTTTGAAATAGCAAAAATTGTTTGTTGAGATAGAGAAATTGCCATTCTCATTTGTCCGAGGTTTTTTCTGAAAATTTCTAAAGAATGCTGCTCGAGAAAGACAGCGCTGGATGAAGTCACACAGCCACTGCATGCTAAACAGTCGCTTAAACTCACTTGAGCTGTCTGAGTAGGAGTTGTTTTTATCATTGAAGAGTGCACAGAACAATTTGCTGAAGGATTTAAAAAATCGTTCAGATCTGTGATTTTAACAATCCCTGAAAACTCCATAATTTGCAAATTATTTTAATCATAAAATTTTTCACAATGAAAGATAAAAATTTTAAAAATAAGAGCACAGCGATGATAAAATCTATCCCTTTTATATATTAAAAATTCTCTCCATATCTTAAGCTATACATAAATATTTTCTTAAATTTTAGTTGTTAACGAAAATGGAAACAGAAAGTGCAATATCTAGAGCTGTTGATGTTCTTCGAAAAACTCCAGAATCAAGATCACAAGAAGACATAAACGAACTCATGGAAGCTACTAAATCAATCAAGCTTTTCAGTTCATTAGATAACGAAGATGGGGAATCGATCCATCGTGGCTGTTGCAAAGTCCTTATATATGCAGAATACCAAAGAGGTGATTATATTTTTCACATTGGTGAAGCAGGAGATACTTTTTGTATAGTAATTCGTGGAAAAGTGAAGATCTTGGTGCCGCCTACTAAAAAGTTTCCAAGATCTGCAATAA